>PVKV010038476.1:0-13878 GCA_004027835.1 Alouatta palliata | reverse complement strand
TTTTTGAAAGTGGTAACAGGAACATAGGTAACCAAAGTATAGAGCTTATTTGGTGAATCTTCATCCTCATTACGTTTTCTGGACAACCGCACACGGATTCGGTATGGGACATTCCTTATTCCTTTGGCCCAGACAGCTTTGTTGAGCCTGGTATCAATGCGCACATCTGGAGTTCCCATCTCCTTCATAGCAAATTTCCAAATCTCTTTGAGAGCCCGAGGGGCACGCTTCTTGAAGCCTACTCCCTGGATGCGCTTGTGAATGTTGATGGTGTATTCTCGGGTCACCACCTCGTTGATGGCCGAACGGCCCTTTTTCTTCTCCCCACCCTTCTTTGCGGGAGCCATTCTGTCGGGTCCGAGTTGGAAAGCTACTTTTCTTTCTTTTTTTTTTTTTTTTTTTTTGAGACGGAGTTTTGCTCTTGTTACCCAGGCTGGAGTGCAATGGCGCGATCTCCGCTCACTGCAGCCTCCGCCTCCTGGGTTCAAGCAGTTCTCCTGCCTCAGCCTCCCGAGTAGCTGGGACTACAGGCATGTGCCACCATGCCCAGCTAATTTTTGTATTTTTAGTAGAGACGGGGTTTCACCATGTTGACCAGGATGGTCTCGATCTCTTGACCTCGTGATCCACCCGCCTCGGCCTCCCAAAGTGCTGGGATTACAGGTGTGAGCCACCATGCCCAGCCTCAACTATTCCTTTTTTATTTTTTTAAAGACAGTCTTGCCCTTATCACCCAGGCTGAAGTACAGTTTTGCAATCTCAGCTCACTGCAACCTCTGCCTCCCGAGTTCAAACGATTCTCCTGCCTCAGCCTCCCAAGTAGCTGGGATTACAGGCATGCGCCACCATGCCTGGCTAATTTTTGTATTTTTAGTAGAGACAGGGTTTCGAACACCTGGTCTCGAACACCTGACCTGAAGTGATCCACCTGCCTTGGCCTCCCAAAATGTTGGGATTACAAGCGTGAGCCACTGCACCCAGCCTTTCAACTTTTCTTAAGAAAAGGGGAACAAGGACTTGAGGTACTGCCACCAGATGGCTCATCAGCCAGCCACAGCCTCCCTTATAGAGCACAGTCCTGGGGTGGGAGTAACATGCTAGGAGAGGGAGGAACAAGGAGCTGTGACAACTGACCGTGGGTGTCCTTGTTTTTCCCCAGGGCTGCACTTGGGGCATGGCATACCAGGTGCAAGGGGAGCAGGTAAGCAAGGCCCTAAAGTACCTGAATGTACGAGAGGCAGTGCTTGGCGGCTATGATGCCAAGGAGGTCACCTTCTATCCCCAAGATGCTCCTGACCAACCACTGAAGGCACTGGCTTACGTGGCCACCCCACAGAACCCCGGCTACCTGGGCCCTGCGCCTGAAGAGGCCATCGCCACACAGATCCTGGCCTGCCAGGGCTTCTCTGGCCACAACCTTGAGTACTTGCTGCGTCTAGCAGACTTCATGCAGCTCTGTGGGCCTCAGGCGCAGGACGAGCACCTGGCAGCCATCGTGGACGCTGTGGGCACCATGTTGCCCTGCTTCTGCCCCACTGAGCAGGCTCTGGCGCTGGTGTGAGGGGCTGAGCCCCTGCGGGGAGTGCCCATGTGGACATCGGGGCCCGACACCCACTCCAGTGCACAAGACAGACTTGCGACCGCTAGAGCCCACTGAGTAGACATGGTGGGTGGCTGGAGGTTTCTCTTTCTCAGCCCCTGCCTGTCTGCTAGCCTCCAGCTTGCCTGCTTGACACTGACTTACTACTTGAAACTTTATTTATTGCACCATGTTGGTGTGGGCAGGTGGGGGGCCTGCCCTGGACGCAGGGGTCCTGCTGAGCAGTGACCCCACCCTGGAACTTGACCAGATTTCCCCCAGTGCTGCTGCTAACCCCACACCACCCAGGCCTCCACCTCCCCAGGGAGTCTCCAAGAGCCTCGATTCTCTGCCCAGTCAGCCCAGCCATCCATAGCCCTGGGAATTCCTCCTGCCAAGGATCCCAGCTCACTGGATGAAGGATAGCAGGGAGTGAGGAAAAGGGGACCTGCAAGGACTGAGGCCCCGGCCAGCCCTGCTTCTCCACCGGTTCCTCAGGGCAGAGCTGGGGCTGACAACTAGACACAGCTGCTGAGCCTGGCCTGGGCCTCTTACCCATTTGGTTGTTTCCTTGTCTCTGTCTGTCTATCTGATTGTCTGTCTGGGCCACTCCTGCCTGTGTGTTGGTCTATTCCTGGAAAGCTCATCACTACAGGCCCTGGCACCTGCATAGTCTGTCCCATACTGTTATCCATAAAACTATCTCTTCATCTATGCTGTGCTGGAATGTGGTTCTTTCTCACATGGGAGTTTGGGGCAAGTGAGGTGGTGATGCCCTGGAAGGCTCCTAAGAAGGCTCCCTCTTCTTCTCCTTCCCTCTCTCCCAGGGAGGGGCAGCTGGGCAGTCAAAATTACCAGGTTATATCACTCTCATGGGTACAGGTCATGCCTTATGCATGCAAATAATGCCCCCTGAGCTGTGCAGGATTCAGCTCATGCTCTACTTGGCAGCCCTGTGGGCAGTGTCCTTGCCACCAACCCGGACTCTGTTTCATCCTGCTCAGCTGCCCCAGGGAGGCTGGCAGGCTTGCAGCTCAGACCAGCTCTTCCTTCAGCTGCAGGGCCAGCTGCTGCCTCTTCCTAACAGCTAGGCTAGACCCCTAGCATCCTGCTAAAGGAGCATGTAGGTTAGGGTAGGATGATGATAACTTCTAAGGCAAGGCTGACAGCAGGGACCTGTGGCCTGGAAGACCTGGTGTCCCTTTTACTTTCAGAGTCCAGGTGCTCTGGGGCTGTGGTGTGGCCTGAGCCTTCCCCATAACCGTCACCTGCCCTGGCTCACCCACACTGGAGTGCAGGCCCTAGGCTCCTGTCTGTTTACTCCCTGCCTGTCCCCTGATGCTCTTCTTGTCCTAGCCCTTGGGGACAGATCACAGCTCCAGGATCTCAGCCTGGCCCTGAGCTCCTCATCAGGAGTGGCCTCTTAGTGCTACTCGACCCCTGGACTTGCAGAATGGGGAAGAGTCAAAATGACAGGTTTTAGCAGCAGAAGAGCTTGAGGCCAAGGGCTGGGCATGGTGGCTCATGCCTTATAATCCCAGCACTTTGGGAGGCCAAGGTGGGAGAATTGCTTGAGCCCAGGAATTCAAGGCCAGCCTGGACAACATAGTGAGATCCCATCTCTACAAAAAATACAAAGGAAATTAAAAAAAAAAAAAAAGCCTTCAGAGTCCAACCCAGCCTCCTCTTCATTGTCCAGTCACCTTGGGACAAGCCTTCAGCCCTCTGGGTACGAGTTCATTCTCTATGAGGGGACAATGCCGTGGGACGATGTATGGGGTGGGATGGATGGGATGTGTTGCTGCTGTTCTTGCGGCTGATGTCCTGGATTTGTCTGGGTGTCTCCGGCGGGGTCAACTCTGATCAAGTTGGACAGCTGTTATGCCTGGGGAGGGTGCCATGGCTGGGCTGTGTGCTCGTGTCTTGGCGGCCTTGTGTCTTGGCCATTGATGGGAAGAGTGTGGAGCCCAGCCAGGTTCTTCTGGGAGCCTGGTGAGGGCAACACAACAGCAGGAGGCAGCAGGTGGCAGGGAGGCCTGGGCAGCTGCCTCCTGTGCTTCCTGGGCCTCTCGCCAGATAGCCAGAGCAGAGTCCTGCTCCATCCTGGGAGCTGCTGATGGGGAGGGCTGCTTGTCAGCTGCACAGTGTTGGAGGGGGGTCACATCCTTCAAGTGATTCAACCAGCAAGTATTTCCTAAAGCTCCCACTGTGTGCCACACACCATTCCAGGCACTGGGGATATAGTGGTAAAGAAGTCCTCCTCCTCGGCTGGGCACAGTGGCTCATGCCTGTAATCCCAGCACTTTGGGAGCCTGAGGCAGGCAAATCACGAGGTCAGGAGTTTGAGACCAGCCTGGCCAACATGGTGAAACCCTATCTCTACTAAAAACACAAAAATTAGCTGAGGATGGTGGCGCGTGTCTGAAATCCCAGCTACTCAGGAGGCTGTGGCAGGAGAATCGCTTGAACCCAGGAGGCAGAAGTTGCAGTGAGCCAAGATTGTGCCACTGCACTCCAGCCTGGATGACAGAGCAAGACTCTGTCTCAAAAAAAAAAAAAAAAAAAAAAAAACTCCTCCTCCTTCTCAAAGAACTTGGAGTCTAGAAACAGCGTGACATTTCAGCATGGAATGGGAGAAGAAGAGGGCTTTGGGCACCCAGAAAGGGTTCCTGACTTGAGCAGGGCAGTCAGGGAAGGCCTTCCAGGCTTTCTGGGAGAGGGAACCTGAGAAGGGGCCTCTCAGGAACAGAGAGTAAGGGAACAGCATGTGCCTGAGGGGAGGCAAAATCAGACCAGCTGGAACAGAGTGGCCCTGGGCAGGGGACATGAGCCAGACAGGCGGCAGGACTGCCGGCCCGGGGAACTGTGCTGTGCCATGCTGCGGGTGGCATTCCTCTGGGTCAATGGAGGCCTCTGGTGGATGCTGAGCAGGGCAGAGATGTGCTTAAGAGGGAACACTGGCTGAAGTCAGGTTGGAGGAGAGAGGCCAGAAGGAGGCGAAGGTGGCCCAAGCTGAGGTGTGCCAGAGGGAATGGACAGGGGAGGGATTGCAGAATGGTTTAGGGGTGAGGTTGACAGCATTTGGTGGCTGGTTAGATAAAAAGAGTGAAGGGAGGGTAGAGACAGTAGGGCCAAGGCTCCTGGGGCAATGGCAGATCTGGAAGGGGTGGAGGAGATAGCCTTGCGTTTCAGTTAGGGGTGCCTATGTGGGGAGTGGCGACTCCACAGGGATGTTCAAGGCCACTGGATATGTTGGTGTGGGAGTCAGGAGAGAAATTTGGGCTGGAGTTAGAGCCTTGGGAACCATAGATGTGGAGACAGGGCTTAAAGTCCTGGGAGGGGAGAGAGAGGAGAACAGGGCAAAGTTAGGCCCTGAGGATTCCAGCCCTGGTGGTCTGAGCAAAGCAAGAAGAGGCATCGGGAACAAGCGCTGGAGAGGTAGGCGGAGAACCAGGAGAGGGCAGTGTGCGGAGCGCCAGGGTGGAAGGTGTTTCCTGGAGGCGCACGACGTGGTCACACAGAGATGTCAAGGGAAAAGAGCTTGGAAGAACGTCCACTGGATGAAACGCTGGGGGTCCCTGAGGCCTCAGTGAGAGCAATTTCAGGAACAGTATGGAAGCCACAGGGCAGGGCTGAGGAGCCAGTGGGAGGGGCAGCAGCTTTCAGGAAACATGGTTGCTAAGAAGAGAGAGAAACAGAGGGATAACTGAGGGCATGGGAGGTGCAGGGGTCTCAGGACTCCTTTACAAATGAAAAATTGTGGAGGATCCCAAGGGCTTTTGTTTATCTGGGATATAGTTATTAACATTTACTATAGTAGAGGCTGGGTGCAGTGGCTCACACCTGTAATCCCAGCACTTTGGGAAGCCGAGGCAGGAGAATCACTTGAGGCCAGGCGTTAGAGACCGGCCTGGCCAACATGGTTAATCCCCATTTCTATTAAAAAGACAAAAAATTAGCCAGGTGTAGTGGTACATACCTGTAATCCCAGCACTTTGGGAGGCTGAGGTGGGAGGACTGCTTGAGCCTAGGAATTCCAGACCAGTCTGGGCAACATAGTGAGAACCCACCTCTAAAAGCAAAAAGAAAATAAAATGAAACTGAGAAGTTTAAAACATTAATTAGCCAAATTAAAAATAAAAATAAAAAAATAAAAAAAGCTGGTACAGTGGTGTGCACTAATAGTCCCAGCTCCTTGGGAGATTAAGGGAGGATCACCTGAGCCCAGGAGTTCAAATCTAGCCTGGGCAACATAGCAAGAACCCATCTCTAATAATAATAATAAACATAAACCCGTTACATGCTGACATGTTTTTTAAAGAAAAATAATTTTATTTTGCTAAACAAGCTTAGTGAAAAGAATGGCATTGTTTGATATTTTTAATGTCTGACTTAATAGAAGCCAGATTCTTACCCACTCCTGCATTTAATCTGTTTCAGGTTCACATAACATTTAGGCTCTGAAAAATTCCACTGAATACTCATGAGGAAATGAGAGTAAAAAGGACAAACACAGACCCTTGAGAAGCTTTTGGGGACCTCCAGAGATCCTTGGGCCATACTTTGAGAACTTCTGGCATAGAAACATTAAAAAAAATGTTTTTGAGGCAAGCAGGCACGGTGGCTCACGCCTATAATCCTAGCACTTTGGGAGGCTAAGGTGGGCGGATCACTTGAGGTCAGGAGTTCAAGATCAGCCTGGATAACACGGTGAAACCCTATCTCTCCTGAAAAACACAAAAATTAGCCAGGTGTGGTGGTGCGCATCTGTAGTACCAGCTACTTGGGAGGCTGAGGCAGGAGAATCATTTGAACCCGGGAGGCAGAGGTTGCAGTGAGCCGAGATTGTGCCATTGGACTCTGGAAGACAGAGCAAGACCCCATCTAAAAAAAGAGAAAGTTTTCTGTTTGTTTCTTTTCCTCTTTTGTTGGGAAAGACTTGAAAGCAGAGTGATGTGTGGGTGCCCAACCTTAATTTAAGCTGCAGCATTAGGGAATTTCAGAGTTAGCAGGGACTGCAGAATCATCCCATTCGTGCCTTTAGGGTGTCCCCCTGGAGAGCCAGGAGTTAGTGGGAAGGACCAGCTGATTCACTGCTTTCTATTGAATCTACAACAGCCCAGGGCCCTTGGCCTCCAACTGCCATGGGCAGCAGACAAACCCAACCACCCCTGTACCTGGCCTGGAAAGGGTAATGGGAGCTCAGGTGTGGGCAAGGCTGGCTGGCTCTGGGGGCCTTAGAGAAGCAGTAGAAATACACAGATGGGAGGAACATTCTGGCAAAGGAGAAGGGGCCACGCTGAGTGGCTGACACGCTGGGCGCTGGGGAGGAGGCAGGAAGCTGCTCTGGGGTCAGATGGTGGAGGAAGTGTTCAACATTCTGTTGTAGAGAAGTTGACTTCTGTAGTGATGTTTGTGTTTTTTTCATGTTTTCCTTCCCACTGAAGGGTCTCTTGTTTGTTTTGTTCTTTTGTTTGTTTCGTCTGCTTTAAGGTAGACTAGCATCTTGTTCAGGCCCGGAGGCTTGTGCTTGTAGCCAGAGAAAGATGGTTTGCCAGCACAAGACATGGTGGGAGTCTGTCAAGATGTTCCTGGCAGGTGTTGGCGAGGCCTGGAGGAAAGGCAGGAGCTGGGACGGTGGTGGAACAGCCTCCAAGAAGCCTGCTGGAATTCGAGGCAAGTAGGAGGGAGGAGATTGGGGATCCCAGGATTTTGCCAAGAGGGTGGGGTCTGTAATCAGCAGGGGACAGGGACCATGCAGGAGCATGTGGCGAACACCAGCTTGGCCTTTGTGTTCCTTTCTAGGGCTGGCAGGGATATCTCCAGGTTGTCCCTCACTGGGCTACAGGAAAGACAGGATTCCTCTGGGGGCTGTCGTGCCCTTGCAGAGGGAAATGTCAGTTGGAGAAGCAGAAGGTGTGGGAAGAAGGACCACAATTCGGGGAGACCCCTATTCCCCAGGCCTGGATCTGAAGAGGGAGCAGATGCTCCAGGGCATTGGTCCAACTCCAGTGGCCAGGAGAGGGGAGGCAATGGTCACAGGGTGTGTCCCAGATGGCCAGAGAGAGTGTGAGCAGAGGGCCCTGCCCCACCCCTGAGGGTAGGGCGACCGTGGACCCCAGCATGCCCAGGTCAGCTCTAGTTTACTGTGTTGTTGTAGAGTAATTATGACTTTGACTCTCAAAAGTGTCCCAGTTTGGACACTAAATTACACAGTGGCTATGGAGATCTAGGACACAGCAGGGTCGCTTTATTAGTGGAGCTGGTGGCTGTCAGACGGAGTTGGCCAAAGCCTACAGGAGCCTGCCCTCTACCCTTCACCACCAGCCCAGCGGCAGGGGCTCTGCTCAGGGCACAAAGCCCGAGGTGGCAGCCAGGGCAGGCCACTGTCCTCTGTCCTTCCTCTTGCTGCCTGTGGAGAGTCCCCAGCAGGCCTGTCATTTGTCCTCAGCCCACCCTGGCCTCATCCTTGCCCCAGGCATTTCCTTGGGCATGAGGAGAACTTGACACACCCTGATGGCTCAGCCAGGTCCCCAGCCCTTTCTGGTGGCACCATCTTTACCCCAGGGAACTCAGTCTTCCACCCCACCCCACCCTCACCCCCTACCCCAGCTGATCCTGCCACTTCTCCTTCGCCTGGGACTCTGCGCTGTGCACTCCTGGCTCTCACCCCCTGTGCCTCTGTTCCTCTGCCTGGCATTGCTGTCCCTATTTTGGCTCCATCCTGGGTCCTGCCCCTCACCAGGCCTCTGCCTGGACCATCTGCTCCACAGGAAGCTTCAGCCCCGGGGTGCCCACGCCCACAAGCTCACCCCAGTCCTGACACTCACCTCCCAGCCAAGCCAGGAACCTCGAGCTGGCCTCCCTCAATCCTCACAACCCTGCCAATCTCACCCGCCCCAAGGATTTGTGGTGCCTGATCTACTTCCACCCCCCACCCTACTCTTTCCCTGGGCTAGTGTCATGACCTCCAAATGCATCTACCATCCCATTCTGTGCCCTGAATATTCATTTTCCACATAATTTAAAATGCAGGTCTGGCCAGGCCCCTCCACACAGACAACCTGAGCCCTGCTCTCCCCTGACCCCAGCCGCCTGCGACCCCTCCTTCCTCAGGCTACCTGTGGCCACTCAGCCATTGCTCTCGCTGCTGTCCTGACTGAGATGCCCCTCCAACCACACCTTGCCCACCCTCATATCCCTCAGGACCCACCCCGGCTTCACACTGCTGCTGCCCCGCCACCTGGTGCCCTCCGCAGCGCTGCCCCTGCCACCTCTGCCCAGATCTGTTCACTGTCCAGCACGTGTTATTGGCTTGATGTACTTGCAGGTCTGTCCCCACTAACTCGAACACCCCCAAGGGCAGGAACAGTTTACCCCAGCATGGAGCACAGTTCTGGGCCCCAGGAGGAGCTCAGAGGACCTATGGGAAATATGGTTCCTACGGGCAATGACCCTCCTGAATGTGACATCACATGTCACCTTGGAGGGAAAGACCGCATAAAAACTTCAATCACATTCAAGGGTAAGCACCAGCTTGCCTCCCCAGGCTATTATTCCATCTGAAGGTTTCCATGCAAAGTGCAAGAATGTGGGGCTGGAAGCCACATGGGCAAGGGCAGACCAGCCAGGCACAGTGGCCCCAGCAGGTGCCTGACTGCAGCAGCGCAGCCCACACTGCTGGCTCCCACCTCTGCTTTGGATGGGTCCATTTCTATCTCCTTTAATCTGTCTGTGAGAGGCCAGGGCCCTGAATGCATACCAGGGGAAGGGGCTGCCTCTTGCTAGTTCCCCCACCTGGGGTGTTAAGGAAGAGGGGCATTTGCGTGTCTTTCACGGAGTGGCGCCCCCACACCCACCGTCTCTCTCCTTGTCCCCACAGGAAAGGAGCTTGGCTTTCCTGGGCACAGCCTAATGGTGTTGGTGACTGGGAAAGGAAGGAGACTCAGGTGAATAATGTATCCACCTGCAGCTTCCCCCAGCCACAGTCATGTCCAGCCAGGCACAGCCCCTCATGGGCCCAGTCATGTCCCATGCCAGGCAAAGAGGGTGGCAGGAGAGGGGGAGGGGCTCTGGCAGGAGGTACGGGGAGTCCATGGGTGGCAAAAGCTGATGACAAGCTGCCCACGTGGGATGCCTTCATAGGAGCAGGCCCTCGCCTATGTGAGTTTCCAGAGGCAGACCCAGTTCCTGCTCACAGGCCACCTGCAGCCTGAGCAGCATGCTATGCACTGACAGACAGGAGCTGGTAGGACAGAAACCTGGGACATCCCTGCCACAGGCAGGGGCCTTCTCACCTTGGGGATTGTACTCTCCTCTGTTCCCTCATCCTAAAAAGCCCTTCCCTACCAGCTCCAGCCTAGCTAATTTGTCACTCAGGCTTCAGGGCTCAGCTGAGATGCCACCTCCTCAGGGAAGCCTTCCCTGAGCCTTCCCTAGCCCTGACCACCTAGGTCTGGCTTCAGGGCCCTGCCATGCGTCTCTGCCACCTGTACTGTTTCTCTTGCAGCTATGATTACACCATGTCCTCGTCAATTCCTCCTCATTCCCACTGTGAGCCCAAGAGGTCAGTGACCAAGGTCCTGATGCTCCCAGCAGGGCCTGCACACAGCAGGTATTTATGTCGTGTTGGTTGAATGAAAGGCCTCTCACCCAGTAAGAGGTGAGCACTGATGAGGGGACCTCAAGGGGTGCTCTGGGCTGTCACCCCAGAAAAGGGAGCGTGCAGAGCAGGGTGGGCTAGCTCAGGATGCAGCCGAGGGGAGGAGGCTGGCCCACCATGACCATCCCACAACTCCACATGCACCAGGGCTGGCCCCCTGGGTCAGGGCATCAGATTGCTATTTAGATGCAAAGAAAGAGTCCTGGGCTAGGAGTCTGGAGGTTCCAGTCTCTGTTTTTAGCTGTGTGTTTTAATCAAGGCACGTTTACTCTCTCTCTGGACCTCCGCCTCCTCAAATGCAAAATGAAGAGCTGGACCGGAAACTCGTTCCTGTTCAGTTCCAATAGCTCCTCTTTTGCATGATGCACACAGCTTGGAGTCAGAGGAACTGGGTTTAAGAGCTGGGACTCCACTTACCAGGTGTAAGTTCTTGGCCAGGTTACTTCATCCCTCGGAGCTGCAATTTTCTCACCTGTAGAGCAGGACTGATAACCATAAACTGCCTCTAAAATTCTTGGGATTAGATATGCTTTTAGGTGAAAACCCTCCATACACATACCATACACACTTTCAGGCATGTGTATGGAGTGTTTTCACCTGAAAGCATTATCTCATTAAATCAGAATGTTTCCTCCACTTCTCACACCCCCCGCCAGGTCAGCGAGCTGAGGAGACAGCGGAGGAAGGAGGGCTGGCTGCAGCCAGGCCATTTCGGTTTGTTTATATATGCACTATGTTGGTTATTATTGTTATTTTTTCTTTTCATTTATTTGTTTACTTAGCGACAGGGTCTCCCTATGTTGCCTAGGCTGGTCTCAAAATCCTGGGCTCCCAAAATCCTGCCTCCCATCTTGGCCTCCCAAAATGCTGGGTTTATAGGCAGGAGCCACCCACCTGGCCTGGTTATTTTATAGGCAGGAGCCACCCACCTGGCCTGGTTATTTTATAGGCAGGAGCCACCCACCTGGCCTGGTTATTTTTGCTCTTGATAGCATTATTATTATTATTATTATTATTATTGACTATTACAAAAGTTTAACAAAAAGTCTAATATGAAAATGTACATGACCTAATTTTTACATCATATTAAAACAGGCTGTATGGAGAGAGGACATGGGTTTCTCCACTGAACAGCCATTATTTATACTCGTTCCAAGGCTTCTAACATAATGACACTATTTCCTCGTATTACCACCATTCCAATATTGTTCTGTTGTCTGCTAGTCACCATCTCCACACATTCCTCTATCACAAGATTCATAAAGGGATCAAATCCCTGCAATATTCCTTGGACATGTCTGCCACTATTTAATTTCAATGATAACTCCTTGTCCATAAATTTTTTCAACTTGGGTGGGTGAGCTTTGCTCATGATGGCTGCTCCTCGGGCTCACAGAGGCCTTGGAACTGATAGCATTATTTTTCAGCAATACCTGATTAGTTATTGGATGATCTCTCATTTCACTAGAGTGTAAGCTCCAAAAGGGCAGGAGCTGGCACACATTCCTGTTCACTTTTTTTTTTTTTTTTTTGAGACAGTGTCTCACTCTGTTGCCCAGGCAGGCTGGAGTGCAGTGGCACAATCTCGGCTCACTGCAACCTCCACCTCCCAGGTTCAAGCGATTCTGCTGCCTCAGCCTCCCAAGTAGCTGGGATTACAGGTGCACACCACCATGCCCAGCTACTTTTGTATTTTTAGTAGAGACGGAGTTTCACCATGGTGGCCAGGCTGGTCTCAAACTCCTGGCTTCAGGTGATCCACCCGCCTCAGCCTCCCAAAGTGCTGGGATTACAGGCCTAAACCATTGCACCCAGCCTACAGTTATATTCTTGATGGCCAGCTCAGAGCCTGGCTTATTTCAGGCCCTTGAAAGAATTTTGCTCAACAAATAAATGGCTAAATGAATTGAATGAAATGAATGAATACATGAATGAATGAACTCCACTTACTTAGCAAGGCAAATAAGGTTGACTGCGGTGAGGGAGAGAGGGAAGACTGGGAGGAGGCAGGGAGCAGAAATGCCTCCTGGGCTGTCCAGGCTCTGCTGCGATGGGAGAGGGAGGAGTAAAACAGGGAAAAACAACTAAGGGCAGTGAGACAAGGCCACTTCCCAATTCTGCCTGGGTGAGGTGCCTTGCAGGGGCCCCTGTGTCTGAGCCCTCTCCCTGGTCATGCTGTCCTCCACTTCTCACAGCCCCTGTCAGGCTCAGTGAGCTGCGGAGGCGGTGGAGAGCTGGCTGCAGCCAGGCCATTCTGGTTTGTTTACCAACAGCACAATCCTCCTGGGTCATGACACAGCCAGCAGCATCTGACCCAGCTAAATATATCTCCTCTACTGGCCTGGACCACACAGCCAGCCCCTGTAGGCCACATAGACCAGGGACCACCCGCTCATCCTTTTGGCTTGGCCCTGGGCCTCCTCCTGACCCCAGAGCCCTATGTCCCCAGGAGGCAAATGGCTGATCCTGGTCTAAACTAAACTGCAGTCTCTAGTTGAACCCATGTAGCTGCATCTTGGACAGAATCAGAGGATTTAAGGGGGGAAAACTCTATTTGTCCAGCAATAAACAATAAAATGGCTCATCTCCCTTGGATGGCATATTTGCAGTCATTATGAATGTTTATGAAGAGTATTTGCTAATGTTAAGAAACATTTTACTCTCTTCATATAACTCTCTATTAGTGTTATTACTGTAGGGTTAAGTGGGACAAAAAGCATACAAAATTAGATATATGACGTGAGTATAATCCTGTTTTTTAGAAAGCATATAAATTTGTCTGGAAGGAATTACAAGAAACTGTCAACACAGTTTGCCTCCCAGGAGGGGAACTGGGCTCCAGGGGATGGGATGGGAGAGAGAATTTTTCTTCTTATGCCCTTTTGTATGTTTTTAATTTTGAACTGTGCAAGTTTATAAGTAGAAAATATAATAAAATACAGATCTGAAAAATAAAGGCTTTTATGCACAAAAAAAGCGGGGCCAGAAATAACACTCAGAGGTAAAGAGTACTCATTTAGGTGCTGGGCGGTGAAGAGGGGCTCCCTTTTCTACCAAGAGAAAAGCTGGCCATATGCCTAGATAAACCAAAACATCAGCCTCAAGTGAGCCTACCTCAGCCTCCCGAAGTGCTGGGGTTACAGGT
Source organism: Alouatta palliata (assembly GCA_004027835.1). Lineage (NCBI taxonomy): Eukaryota > Metazoa > Chordata > Mammalia > Primates > Atelidae > Alouatta > Alouatta palliata. The sequence continues at coordinate 492 of PVKV010038476.1, read as the reverse complement.
GTGAGGCGCTGCACCTGGCCAATGTTATTTTATCACATGAACCAAATTGAAATAGGGAGACACACTGTAAGAAAGTTTTGACTGGGGCTGGGCATGGTGTCTCATGCCTGTAATCCTAGCACTTTGGGAGGCCAAGGTAGGAGGATCGCTTGAGCCTGTGAGTTTGAGACCAGTTTGGGCAATATAGTGAGACCCTATCTCTACAAAAAAAATTCTTTTTTAAAAAGAAAGTTTTGATTGAAGTTATTTCTTGCTATTGAGTTTATTCTTAATTTCCCTTAAAATATAAACTTTCGCCGGGCGCAGTGGCTCACGCCTGTAATCCCAGCACTTTGGGAGGCCGAGGCGGGTGGATCACGAGGTCAAGAGATCGAGACCATCCTGGTCAACATGGTGAAACCCCGTCTCTACTAAAAATACAAAAATTAGCTGGGCATGGTGGCACGTGCCTGTAGTCCCAGCTACTCGGGAGGCTGAGGCAGGAGAATTGCT
>PVKV010038475.1:0-13882 GCA_004027835.1 Alouatta palliata | reverse complement strand
AGTGAGCCGAGGTCGCGCCACTGCACTCCAGCCTGGCGCCTGGTGACGGAGTGAGACTCTGTCTCAAAAAAAAAAAAAAAAAAAAAAAAGAGACTCTTCTTTCCTAACAGATATTTTTGGCACCTTTGTCAAAATGTGTAGATGTGTAGATTTGTTTCTGGGCTTTCTAGTCTGTTCCAATGGTCTATGTGTCTGTTTTCATGCCAATACCATGCTTCTTTGGTTACTATAGCTCTGTAGCAACCAAGTCAGGTAATGTGATTCCTCCAGTGTTGTCCTTTTTGCTCATGAGATCTTCAACTATTCTAGGTCTTTTGTGGTTCCATATAAATTTTAGTATTACCTTTTCTATTTCTGTGAACAATGTCATTGGTATTTTGATAGGGATTGCATTGAATCTGTAGATTGCTTTGGATAGTATGGACATTTTAATAATGTTGATTCTTCCCATTCAAAACCATGGATAAACTTTCCATTTTCATGTCCTCTTCAATTTCTTTCATCAGTGTTTTATAGTTTTTCATTGTGAGATATTACTTTTCATTATGGCTCCAGTCTTGTTCTTAATATGCTGAGGTTTTACATTTCTTCACAGTTCCATTTTCCTGGGTTATATATGTCTAAGTATTAATCTATTCCTTCCAGGTTTTTCAATTTATTGGCAAATTGTTGTTCATAGTAACCTCTAATAATTTTTTAATTTCTGCAGTATCAGCAGTAATGCTGCCTTTTCCATCTGTGATTATTTTTGTCTTCTCTCTTTTTTCTTAGTTTAGCTAAATATTTGTTAATTTTATGTTTTCAAAACTCAAAGTTTTTGTTTTGTTATTTTTGTATTTTTTGTTTTAATTTATTTATACTATCATAGTTATTGTTTCTCTTCTAGATGTGGTTTGGTTTGCTCTTGCTTTTCTAGCTTTAACTCATTTTCTATTTGTCCTAAGACTTCTCTTATCTCTAATCCTAAAGTAACATCATACACATTTCTGTTACATTACAATTAGAGACAAGTTCTGTTGAGAAATAACTCTAAGAATAGATTTTATATTTTATTTTCACATTGAAAATCAGTCAGGTTTGCTTCAGTCTCAAAGAGTACATTTATGTAAATTAAATGAACATGGGCAACAAGCTTCATTTTTTTTCCTAAATGGGAAATGGGTTAAGATGTAGCACTAGGTTGTTTATTTGAAGACTTTCTACTTTTTTGAAATACACGCTTATTGCCATGAACTTTCCTCTTACTACTGCTTTCACTGCATGCCATAGGTTTTGGTACATTGTCTTTCCATATGGTTCCAAGAATTTAAAAAATTTTCTTCTTAATTTCTTCACTGACCCACTGGTCGTTCTAGAGCATATTGTTTAATTTCCATTTGTCTGTACCGTTTCCAAAATTCCACTTGTGTTCATTTGTAGTTTTACTCCACTGTTGTCAGAAAAGATACTTGATATAATTTTAATTTTTTAAAATTATTAATACTTGTTTTGTGGCCTAACACATGGTCTATTCTTGAGAAAGTCCACGTGCTAAGAAGATGTATTCTGCAGCCATTAGATAAAATGTTCTGCAAATATGTATTAAATATTCATTTAATACATAGTGCAGGTTAGGTTCAGTGTTTGCTGATTTTCTGTCTGGAAGATCTGTTCAATGCTAAAAGTAGGGTGTTGAAGTCTCCAACTTTTATTGTATTGAGGTCTCTCTTTTTAGCTCTAATAATATTTACTTTATAGATATGGGTGCTCCTGTGTTGAGTGCATATATATATTTAATATTGTCATATTCTCTTGATAAATTGACTTCTTTATCATTATATAATGTCTTTTTATAAAGTAAAGTGCTTAAATACATTTATCTTGAAATCTGTTTTGTCTGATATAGCCACTCCTGCTCTTTTTTGGTTTCAGTTTACATAAACTATCATTTTTCATTCTTTACATTCAGTCTATGTGTGTATTTATAGGTGAGGTGTGTTTCTTACAGGAAATAGATCATTGGATTTTTTTTGTTATTAATTCAGTCACTCTAGGTCTCTTGATTGGAAAATTTAGTCAGTTTACATTCAATGTTATTATCAATAAGAACTTACTCCTGCCATTTTATTTGTTTTCTGGGTTTCTCTCTTTTTGGTCTCTTCCTTCTTCTTTTCCTTCCTGTTTTCCTTTTAATGAAGATGATTTTCTCTGTTGATGTGTTTTAATTTCTTGCTTTTTACTCTTTGCATCTCTGATCTATTTTTTTTAATTTGAGGTTACCATGGGGCTTGCAAATAATGTCTTATAATCCATTATTTTAAACTAACAACAACTTAACATCAATTGCATGAACAAACTAACAAGCAAAGTGAAAACTAACAAAAACTCTACACATTAACTTCATCCTTCTGCATTTTAACTTTTCGTTGTTTCTATTTACATCTTATTATACTGTCCATGTCTTGAAAAGTTGTATTTGTTATTTTTGACAGGTTCATCTTTTAGCTTTTCTATAATATATAAGTAATTTACACGTTACAATTACAGTGTTATAATATTCTGTGTTTATGTGTACAATTAGCAGTGAGTTTCATACCCTCAGATGAATTTTTATTACTCATTAACATCCTTTGCTTTCAGACTGAAGAACTGCCTTTAGCATTTGTTGTTGAAGAGGTATGCTGTTGATGAAATCCCTCAGCTTTTATTTATTTTTTTTATTTTTCTAGGAAAGCCTTTAGTTCTCTTTCATAGTTGAAGGATATTTCTGCTGGATATACTGTTGTAGGATAAAAGTGTTTTTTTCTTCAGCACTTAAATATGTCATGCCACTCTCCTAGCCTGTAGGATAACTACTGAGAAATCTGCTGCCAGATATGTTGGAGCTGCTTTTAATATTATTTGTTACTTTTCTCTGGCTGATTTTAGGATTGCTTTCAGGGTTGCTTTTAGGATCCCTCCCTCTCTCCCTCCCTCCCTTCCTTCCTTCCTTCCTCCCACCTTTCCTCCCTTTCTTCCTCCCTTTCTTCCTTCCTGCTTTTAAGGTTGCTTTTAGGATTCCCTTCCTTTCTTTCCTTCCTTCCTTCCTTCCTTCCTTCCTTCCTCCCTCCCTCCCTCCCTCCCTCCCTCCCTCCCTCCCTCCTTCTCTTCCTTTTGTTCTCTTTTTTTCTTTCAGACACAGAATCTTGCTATGTCATGGCTGGATTGCAGTGGTACAATCACACCTCACTGACTCCTGGGTTCAAGTGATGCTCCCATTTCATATTCCTGAGTAGATGGGACCACAAGCATAAACAACTATGCCTGGCTAATTTTTTTTTTTTTTTTTTTTTTTTTTTACAGACAGCATCTCATTATGTTGCCCAGGCTCATCTCAAACTCCTGGGCTCAAGCAATCCTCTCACCTTAGCCTCTCAAGTTGCTGCAATTACAGGCACGAGCCACCTGGGTCCTTTCTTTATCTTTCACCTTGGGGTGTTTGAATTAAGTATCTTAAGACTGTCTTATTTGAGTTAAATCTGCTTGGTGTTCTAAAATCTTTTTGTATTCGAGTAGTGATGTCTATTTTTACATTTGGGAATTTCTCAGTTATCATCTATTTGAAAAAAATTTCTGCCCCTATCTCTACCTCCTCCTTAAGGCCAATAACACTTAGATTTGCCCTTTTGAGGCTCTTCTCTAGATCTTGTAGGCACTCTTAAGTCTTTAAAATTGACTTTTCTTTTGTCCCTCTGACTGTGTATTTTCAAATAGCCTGTCTTCAAGTTCACCAATTGTTTCTTCTGCTTGATCAATTCTGCTTTTAAGAGACTTTGGTGCTTTCTTCAGTATGTCAATTACATTTTTTTACCTGCAGAATTTCTGCATAATTCTATTTCAATATTTTTATTAAATTTATTTCATAGGATTCTAAATTCCTTCTCTGTGTATTCTTTAATTTCATTGAGCTTCCTCAAAATAGCTATTTTAAATTCTCCATCTGAAAGGTCACATATCTCTGTCTCTCCAGGATTGGTCCCTGGTGCCTCATTTAGTTCATTTGGTAAGGTTCTATTTTCCTGGATGGTCTCGATGCTTGTGGATGTTTGTGAGTGTCTGGGCATTGAAGAGTTAGGTATGTATTGTAGTCTTCACGCTGTGGGCTTGATTGTATTTGTCCTTCTTGGGAAAGCTTTCCAAATGTTTCAAGAGGCTTGGGTATTGTGATTTAAGTCTTTGGTCACTGGAGTCATATATGCATTAGGGAGGACCCTAAGCCCAGTAATGGTGTGGCTCTTGCAGACTCATAGATGTACTGCTTTGGTGGTCTTGGGTAAGATCTGGGAAAATTCCCTGGATTATCCATCAGAGACTCTTATTCACTTCTCTTATTTTCTCCCAAACAAACAAAAGTCTAACTCTCTGTGCTCAGCTGCCTAAAGCTGTCTGAAGAGAGGTGACACAAGCACACATGTGACCACCACCACTGGGACTGGTCTGGGTTAGACCTGAAGCCAGCATAGCACTGGGTCTCACCCAAGCCCCACAGTGACAAATGGCTGGTCACTACCTATATTCACTCAAGACCCAAATACCCTGCAATGAGAAGATAGTGAAGTCATTCAGGCTTGTCTCCTTCCCTTCAGGGTGGTGAGTTTCCCGTGACCCCAGGTAGGTCAGAAATGCTGTCTGGGAGCCTGGCCCTGGAGTCAGGAACATTAGGAATTTACCTGGTGCTGTATTCTACTGCAACTGAGCTGGCACCCAAGTCACATGACAAAATCCTTTCCACTCTTTCCCCACCTTTCCTCAAGCAGAGGAGTTTCTTTCCATGGCCACCACCATCCCGGGCCAGTGACAAAAACTACCTGGCTACTGTTAACGTTCACTCAAAGAAAGGCTTTTCAGTCAGCTGGGGTGAATTCTGCCAGGCCTGAGTCTCTCTCTTCAGGGCAGTGGGCTCCCCTCTGGCCCAGGCAGAGCAAGTCCAGAAATGTCACACAGGGGCAAAGGCCTGAAATCAGAGACCCCAGAAGCCCACTTGGTGCTCCACACCACTGTGGCTGAGTTGATACCTAAGCTGCAGGACAAAGTCCCCTTTAGTCTTCCCTCTCTTTCCTCAAGCAGAAGGACTCTCTCTGTTTAGCCATAGCTGAGAATGTGCTGGGTCACACCTGCAGCCGCAATGGCTGAGTCTCACCCGTGGCCCACGCAAGCACTGCCTGGCTCCCACTGCAGATTATTCAGGGTCCAAAAGATCTTTAGTCAGCAGGTAATGAATCCTCCTTCCAGGACTAATTCCTTCTCTTCAAGGCAGTGGGTTACCTTCTGACCCAGGGTATGTTCAAAAATGTCTTCCAAAAAGTAAGGCCTGAAATAGGGGCCTCTAGACTCTGCCTGATGCCCCATTCTGCGGTGGCTGAGATGGTATCAAAGTTCTAACAAAACGTCCTCTTTACTCCCACCTCTCCTTTCCTCAAGCAGAGGGAAGAAGTCTATCCCAGAGCTGTGAGGTGCACTACCTGGGTTTAGGGGAGCAGTGATGCAAACACTCCCTTGGCCTCCCAGCTGGTACCTCACTAGGTTGTGTGCACCCCAAGTTCACTAATTCTGAGCCCAGCACAGCACCAGGACTTTTCCAGGAATTTCCCAGGAATTGTAGTCCCTGTGGCTTACACTGCCTTTCAAGTTTATTTAGAACCCCAGAGCTAAAGCCTGAGGGGACGGGACTTTCCAGAACTCAGTTTTCATTCACCAGGATGAATGATTTGCCTCTGGCTAGGTCTAGTATAAATGTTCCTCTGTGGGTGTTGGCTGAGTTCTGCCCTGTGATGCTCTTTGCTGTAACAGGAGAACAGTGAGTGCCAATGCAAAGTCCCAAATTTACAGCACTCCCCCAAGCACACAGATTCTCTCCATGTCACATGGCCACTGCTGGGGAAAGGGAAGGGGTGCTGCAGACAATTTAAGACTGTCTGTCTTACTCTCTCTGTACCTCTTTCCTTAATATGATCTTAAAATCAGGTACTGTGATCACATACTTAATTTTTGGTTCTCATAAAGGTGCTTTTTTTGTGTGGATAGTTGTTCAGTTTGGTGTTCCTGCAGAGGATATGATTGCTGGAGGCTTCTACTTGGCCATCTTGCTCCACTTCCACATTCAGGCATAAAAATATTATAATTCAACTTTTATTTTAGACTAATGGGGTATATATGCAGGTTTAATATATAGGAATATTGCATGATGCTAAAGAATGAAATCTGTGTGATTTCATCACTTAGGAAGTGAGCACAGTACACAGTAGGTAATTTTTCAACACTTTTCCTCTTCCATGCCTCCCTCCTCTAGTAGTCCCCAATGTCTATTGTTCCTGTATTTGTTTCCACATGTGCTCAATGTTTAGCTCCCATTTATAAGTGAGAAAATATGGTATTTGGTTTTCTGTTCTTGTGTCAATTCACTTAGAACAATGGCCTTCAGCTGCATTTATGCCCAAAGAACAAGATTCTTTTTTATGGCTGTATAGTATTCCATGGTGTAGATAAATCACATTTTCTTTGTCCAGTCCACCATTGATAGAGACCTAGGTTGATTCCATGTCTTTGCTATTGAAAACAGTGTGGTGATAAACATGCAAGTGAATGTGTCTTTTGATCAAATCATTTATTTTTTATTTTTTTGGATATATACCTAGTAATGGGATTGCTGGGTTGAATGGTCACTCTGTTTCAAGTTCTTTGAGGCCTCATGAGATCCGATGGTTTTCTAAGCATCTGGTATTTCCTCTGCTTGCATTCAATCCATCCTGCCACCCTGTGAAGAAGGTGCCTGCTTCTCCTTTCCCTTCCACCATGACTGCAAGTTTCCTGAGTCCTCTCCAGCAATGCAGAACTGAGTCAATTAAACTTATTCCTTTTATAAATTACATAGTCATAGGTATTTCTTCATAGCAGCATGAGAATAGACTAATGCATAACCAGAATATATAAGGAACTCAAACAACTTAATAAAAAAAACTAATATTCTAATTTTAAAATGAGCAAAAGATCTAAATAGACATTTCTCAAATGGCAAACAGCTATATGAAAACCTCCAGTTTCACCCATGTAGCTGCAAAGAGCAATATTTTATTGTTTTCTATGGCTGCATAGTATTCCATGGTGTATATGTACCACAATTTCTTAATCCAATCTACTATTGAAGGACACGTAGGCTGATATGATGTCTTTGCTATTATGAATAAGCATGGTGATAAATATGTGAGTGCATGTGTCTTTTTGATAGAATGATTTATTTTCCTTTGAGTATACAACTAGTACTTGGATTGCTGCGTTGAATGGTACCTCTGTTCTACATTCTTTCAGAAATCTCTAAACTACTTTTCACAGTGGCTGAACACTCCCACCAGCAGTGTATAAGTGTTCCCTTTTCTGTACAGCCTCACTAGCATGTGTTACTTTTGACTTTTAATAATCGCCATCTGACAGATATGAAATGGTATCTCATTGTGGTTTTCATTTGTATTTTTCTGATGATTAGTGACCATGAACATTTTTTCATATGTTTCTTGGTTGTTTATGTTAACTTTTGAGAAGTGTCTGTTCATGTTATTTGCTAATTTTTAATGGGGTTGTTTTTTGCTTGTTGATTTAAGTTGCTTATAGATTCTGGATATTAGACCTTTGTTGGATACATAGTTTGTGAATATTTTTTCCATCCTATAGGTTATCTGTTTACTCTGTTGATAGTTTCTTTTGGTGTTCAGAAACTTTTTATATTAATTAGGTCCCACTTGCAAATGTTCTTTTTGCTGCAATTGTTTTTGAGAACTTAGCCACAAATTCCTTCCCAAGGCCAACATTGGGAAGGGTATTTCCTAGGTTTTCTTCTAGAATTTTTATAATTCGAAGTCTTATATTTAAATCTTGAGTTAATTTTGCATATGATGAAAGGTAGGGGTCTAATTTCATTATTCTGCAAATGGCTAGCCAGTTATTCCAGCACCAGAAAAATAATCCTGTATAATTTAGAAAGGAATAGACATTTCTCTTAACACTTTATCTTTGGCCATGAGGATGATTTGCAGAGTATTTTCCAACCACTTGATTGAGAAATGCTCTTTCTCAGAAACAGTATATTTCTTTAAAATAAATAGACTCTAAATCTTTTAATGAGAGTGACCTTTTCTAAAAAGCAAAACCAACTCTATTGTTTCCCATTCTCTCAAAATGATTGACATTGCTTTCAAGTACCAATATAATTTGTTTCCCCTTGTTTCTACTTAGATCACAAAAAGCAATAGAGTGCTGCTGATATAACAGCTGTACAACTTCTGACTCTTATGGAAAAACAATTTTAACTCGTGAAGTAGTTTGACTCTCCTTTAGACTCCATAAATGTACACACTAAATGATAGGAGTGACTGTGAATCTCCCAAGTTTATCCATAAACACTCTGAATGGAGACGTGTGAAGAGTGAGTAATGAAACTTAAAAGGCCTTTGGCAAAGCCTGTCTGTTTTAGCTTTTTTATCTTTGACAGATGCATTGTGTTGTAAACCCGTAAGTGGCTACATGTATTTCTCCTCTGTCAGAAACAAGTCCTGAATCTTGGCAAATTTAAAATCTTCATGTTAAGCATATAATCATTCAGTGTCATAAGGAATAGGTCTTCAAAAGATCTATTAGATTTTTAGATCATTCAGTGCTATATGGAAAAGATCTTATAAGTACCCATTAGGTAACAAGGCACCATAAGTTTTATGATGGAAGATGAAAAATAAGCCTTAATGATACAAAGGAAAATTGATGAAGATAAATTATTCCAGTTATTGTTCTTTGTTTGTTCAGAGGGGTGAATTTCCATGATTTTATGTTTTGGCTGTTTTATTGTTATTTAGCTTCCCTTTCCATAAAAAGGGGAAGACAAATATTTTTAGGTGACAACAAAAGATTGTATACATTCACCCCCTGAAAAAGTAAACAAGGTAATTTCAGAATTATGCCTCTAATCACAGGTTTAATTTGGCCACTGCTACTGACATTTTGTCAAGTCCATGAGAAAATTCAAATGCAGTAGATCAACATTTAAGAGTTTGCTTTGCAATATGGCCCTATATTAGTCCATTTTCATACCACTGTAAGAAAGTACCCAAGACTGAGTAATTTATTTAAAAAGAGATTTAATGGATGCACAGTTCTGCATAGCTGGGAAGCCTCAGGAAACCTACAATTATTGCAGAAAGGGAAGCAAACATGTTCTTCTTCACAAGGTGTCAAGAGAGAAAAATGCAGAGCAAACCCCTTATAAAACCATCAGATCTCAAGAGATCTCACTTACTATGATGACAACAGCATGGGGGAAACACCTCCATGATCCAATCACCTCCCATGAGGTCCCTCCCCTAACACATGAGGATTACAAATCAAATTACAATTCAAGATGAAATCTGGATGGGGAAACAGAGCCAGACCATATAATTCCACCTTTGACCCCTCCAAAATATCATTTTTCTCATATTCCAAGACACAATCATGTCTACACAACAGTCCCCCAAGTCTTAACTCATTTCAGCATTAACTCAAAAGTCCAAGTCAAAATTGTCATCTGAGACAAGGTAAGGGCCTTCTGCCTGGAAGCCTGTAAAATTAAAAGCAAGCTAGTTACTTCTTATATACAATCTTCTTTGACTCCATGTCTCATATCCAAGACACACTGATGCAAGAGATGGGCTCCCCTGGTCTAGGGCAGCTCTGCCCCTGTTGCTTTGCCGGGTAAAGCCCCTCTTCTGACTGCTCTCACAGTCTGAGAGTGAACATCTGTGGTTTTCCAGGTGCATGGCATGTTCTACCAGTAGATCTACCACTCTGGGGTCTGGACAATAGTGGCCCATTCTCAAAGATCCATTAAGCAGAGCCCCAGTTGGGTTTCTATGTGGTGGCTCCAATCCCACATTTCTCTTCCACACTGCCCTAGCAGAGGTTCTCCATGAGGGCTCCACCCTTGCATAAAACTTCTGCCTGGACATACGGGTGTTTCAAACATCCTCTGAAATGTAAGGGGAGGCTCCCAAACCTTAATTCTTCACTTCTGTACACCCACAGAACCAGCACCATGTGTAAACCATGAAGTCTTGGAAATTGCACCCTCTGAAGCAACAGCCTGAGCTGTACATTGGCCCCTTTTAGCCACAGCTGGGATGTAGAGCGCCAAGTTCTAAGACTGCACAAAGCAGAAAGGCCCTGAGCCCAGTCCAGGAAACAATTTTTTCTCTTAGGCCTCTGGACCTGTGATGGGAGGGTCTTCCTTGAAAGTCTCTGACATGCCCTGGAGACATTTTCCCCATTGTCTTGGTGATTAACATTTGGATCCATGTTACTTATGCAAATTTTTAAGGATGGCTTGAAATTCTCCCCAGAAAACGGGGTTTTCTTTTCTATCTCATTGTCAGGCTGCAAACTTTCTAAACTTTTATGATCTGCTCATCTTTTAGATAGAAGCTTCAATTTCAGACCATCTGTCTCAAGTTCAAAGCTCCACAGATCTCTAGGGCAGGAGCAAAATGGTGCCAGTCTCTTTCCTGAAGCATAGCAAGAGTCACCTTTGCTTCAGCTCCCAATAAGTTCCTCATCCCTGCTCAAGACCACCTCAACCTGGACTTCATTATCCATATCACTATTAACATTTTGATCAAAACCATTTAACAAGTCTCTAAGAATTTTCAATATTTCCACGTCTTATTCTCTTCTGAGCCCTCCAAACTGTTCCATACTCTTCCAATACCCTGTTTTGAAGTCACTTCAACATTCAGGTATTCTTATAGCAGCACCCCACTACTTCAGTACCAATTTAGTGTATTCATCCATTTTCACATTGCTATAGAGAAATACACAAGACTGGGTAATTTACAAGAAAAGAGGTTTAATTGTCTCACAGTTCCATATGGCTGGGGAGGCCTATGGAAACCTAAAGTTAAGGCAAAATGGAAAGCAAACATGTCCTTCTTTACAATGCAGCAAGAGAGAGAAGTGTAGAGCAAGATCCTTATAAAACCTTCAGACCTCATGAGAACTCACTCACTATTATGAGAACAGCATCAGGAAAACTGCCCCCATGATCCAATCGCCCCCCATGAATTCCCTCCCTGAACACATAGCAATTACAACTTGAATTCAAGATGACATTTGGGTGAGGACACAGAGCCAGACTATATCACGTCCCATCATATGTTCTTGCTTCATTCTTTGCCATTCTCTTCCCTATGTACAACTTCACTCCAGTCACATTAAACCATTCCCAGTTCTTCAAACATGCCTATTACTTCTTTTTTTTTTTAGTCCGTTAGTTTATTCTTAATTATTGCTGAGTAATATTCCACTGTCTGTATATACCAGTGTTTTTTTTCCCCTCACCTGTTGACTGATAGTTGGGTTGTATTCTTTTAAATGTAATGAGAGGCCTGTATTTTTTTTTTAAATCTATGATCCCTTATCCAGATCTTATCTTATTAGACTACAATATTTGATTCTAACTGCATATGAGTGTTTTGAACGATCCCTTTCCTAGACTTCACTTCCTCTGCACTGTTGCTAATCTATTTAATACATTCCTGAAATACAAGTCCTCCTATACTTCTTCTGGCATGCATTTCTTCTTTGACTTCCAAAGGAAGGCTACCATGCTCGCTACCCAAAATTCTTGCTATGTACTTTTTCTCTTGAAGAATCAAGTACTCCTAGGATTTCACTGATTATGTATATTTCATGATTTCTTGAACCTGTTACTTCTATATCCTTCTCCCCTCGTTCATACCACTATGTCAGAACAGCACTTCTCCCTTGAGAAAAAATTTCAGAATTTATCTCTTTAGTAAAGCCTGATTAGCATTATTTCCTTGTTTTCATACTGAATACCACAATGTCTTAACACAAAAAATCAGCATTTTTTTCAAAAATCTCACCAAGGCCGGGCACGGTGGCTCAAGCCTGTAATCCCAGCACTTTGGGAGGCTGAGGCAGGTGGATCACGAGGTCAAGAGATCAAGACCATCCTGGCCAACATGGTGAAACCGCATCTCTACTAAAAATACAAAAATTAGCTGGGCATGGTGGTGTGCACCTGTAGTCCTAGCTACTTGGGAGGCTGAAGCAGGAGAATTGCTTGAACTCAGGAGGTGGAGGTTGCAGTGAGCTGAGATTGTACCACTGCACTCCAGCCTGGCGCCTGGTGACAAAGTGAGACTCTGTCTCAAAAAAAAAAAAAAAAAAAACTCACCAAAATCTTTTTCTCACAAACTCTGTGTTCTATGGATAGACCCAATGCTTTTCTTCTTTGTAACTTTAACATCACCTGCCATGTCAAGATCTCAATAAGTGTGTGTTTAATTAATGAGTAATTGAATGAATAAATGAGTGAAGTTGTCATGCATGTATTGCTAAAAGTCCAAAACACACAGAAATAGAGTTGACCAGTCTAGAAATTAGACTGCTTAACAGCAAACATTCTTTTAATGCAACAGAAATGCTTAGAAATCAACCTACCAATATATATATATTTTTATAATCATCAGAGTATCAATGGCAAATTTCTACAACTTATTGAAATAAATATTCACTGCCATAATAAACACACAAGAACTAAATAACAATCTCTTTCCTTCAAGTCTTTTCAGAACACCACCTTTCATGCTTTATTCTCTCCAGATATATCTTTCAAAATTGCAGTTTATGTCTACTTTCCACCAGTAAGTTTTCCCTGTCAGATTATTAAGATTAATGTCTCCTTGTGACTCTGCAGAAAATCATAAAAAGTAGACCAGAGTCTGAGCTAAAGAGCCTATTCCTGTCAACTTTCTGTGAAGTAAATATATGCTAAGCTGTACTGCAGATTATGTACTTCAGACATGAAAAGCTGGAGAAGGAGGTAGGACAAGAGGAAAGAAAACAGCAGAAATGAAGGCCTTAATACTGGTAACAACTTAGTGTGCTTGAGGCCTAGAGGGAAGCAGTGTAAGTGGTATTGAATAAGATAGGGTCTAATGGCCTCAAATAAGGTTGGAAAGATACATAGGGAACCAAACATGGAAATCCCCTGTAGGCCATGATTTCATGATTTAGATTGTATTCCAACTATAATAAAAACCACTAAAAGATTCTAAGGAGAAAGTAGCGCAATCTTCAGTTGTATTTTTATAAATATTTATTGTAATGATTATACTATCAACCAGTTACAAGAAGTGAAGAGATGAGTTCTGTAGCAAAGAAAATGACACCTTTCCAAATTTTCCATTTGTTCCCCTACATTTCCCAGCCTGATTAGCCAGGGAGCTCTTAGGGAAATAATGTGTATTTCCTCACAAAGACAGTTAATTTCCAGTGTGCTTCCTCTAACTCTCCTTCTAGAGTCATAGAGAACTGAACGCCATATCCCACAGAGATGGTGCACCCTCAGTCTGGGTTCCTGGACAACTGTGTGGAACTAGTCCAACTGTGTGGACTCTCCTGCCATTCCATGCTGGGCATATAACATGGCCAGGAAATAAACCTTTAATATATGAAGCCATTGAGATTCAGGAGTTTCTCTCTCTCTTTTTTTTTTAATATATATTTTTTATTGCATTTTAGGTTTGGGGGTACATGTGAAGAACATGCAAGATTGTTGCATAGGTACACACATGGCAGTGTGATTTGCTGCCTTCCTCCCCATCACCTATATCTGGTATTTCTCCCCATGCTATCCCTCCCCAACTCCCCACCCCCCACTGTCCCTCCCTTTTCCTCCTGACAGACCCCAGTGTGTGATGCTCCCCTCCCTGTGTCCATGTGTTCTCATTGTTCAACACCTGTCTATGAGTGAGAATATGCGGTGTTTGGTTTTCTGTTCCTGTGTCAGTTTGCTGAGAATGATGGTTTCCAGGTTCATCCA
>PVKV010038474.1:0-13887 GCA_004027835.1 Alouatta palliata | reverse complement strand
GGATGGTCTCGATCTCTTGACCTCGTGATCCACCCGCCTCGGCCTCCCAAATTGCTGGGATTACAGGCATGAGCCACCACGCCCGGCAGCTAATTTTTGTATTTTTAGTAGAGACGGGGTTTCACCATGTTGACCAGGATGGTCTCGATCTCTTGACCTCGTGATCCACCCGCCTCGGCCTCCCAAAGTGCTGGGATTACAGGCGTGAGCCACCGCGCCCGGCCTCTTTTCTTTTCCTTAGTTCTTTCAGCTCCTAAAGGGGCTCAGGGGGCATGAGGAGCAGCACTCCTTCTTCTTTTTCTCCTTTTAAATCTGTTCCTCAGCCACTTTGTCTCAAATGGTGGAATCAGTCGTCAGGAACCCTTGGGCTTTCCATACTTTAAGTGGCAATCTAAAGGAGGGAAAGAGGACAACTTCAGCTTATAGGGGCTCTTGGCTCAAATTTCTACAAGAACGGTAGGGAAAGGGCTGGCTGTTTCAGTCATGAGTGATTATGTTCTTCAAGGCTAAACCCATAAATATTAAACGCCAATTTCGTGGTGGTAAATGCCACCAAATTGGATTGCTTTTAAAACTACACACAATCCTGGCAAATATAATTTCGGTTCTTTTCTCACACTGCGGTACCCTTTTACTTACTCTATACTTTGACAGAGAAAGAATGGCACTAGCTTCATTTTGATTCATGAATGTTGTTTTTATTCTAAATGCCCCATGTGAGGGGAATGCAAATGGACACAAGATATATGCAAATTCACTTGCATATCCAGAGAAGGCAAATGAGGCTTAGTTCTTAGTTAGATTCCTTGATCAGGCTCCCTGGGTGAGAAGGCTAAGGAGAGGTGTCTGTAACTGAATTACAGAGAACGTCATGTTTGAGAAGGGAGAGAAGAGATGTTGGCTGCCATACAGCTCCCAGCATTCCAGAACCTGCATATAAAAGTGAGTGCAGCTGCCAAGGCAAGTGAAGGAGCTCAGTGAAAGCACGGCCTTCACTGGCATGAGGGCACCCAGGGCACAGAATGCAATATAGCAGGATAAAATGGAATCTCCAACTTTCCTGCTTTAGGTCTTGACCCCAAGTCTCTGCATAAATTTTTAAATCACCGATTGTCTTCCTACCTCCTCAATCTCTCTCTTACAATACAGGCAAGGACTAGGGTGACATGAGCGAGGCCCCAAATTTAAGGGGAGCCAAAAACTCCCCCTAATTTCTACTATCAGTAACTTTTAAATTTCCACCACCAGTAGTTGAGATAAATGATGTTTTGGTGCCATAATTTTTTAAAAATTCAAAATTAGGCTGGGTTCAATGGCTCATACCTCTAATCCAGGCAATTTGGGAGGCCAAGACAGGAGGACAGCTTGAGGTCAGGAATTTGAGGCCAGCCTGGGCAACACAGTGAGACCCCACTGTGTTAAAAAAAAAAAAAAAATTAGCCAGGCGTGGTGGTGCATGCCTGTGGTCCGACCTACTTGGGAGGCTGAGGGAGGAGGATCTCCTAAGCCCAGGAATTTGAGGCTGCAGTGAACTATGGTCTTGCCACTGTACTCCAACCTGGGCAACAAAGTGAGACCCTGTCTCAAAACAAAAAACAAAAACAAGCAAGCAAACAAAACATCAAAATTAGTACAAAAAATCTATGATGAACAAAATAGCAACGTTTTAAATAAAGACAGAATTCTATCATGCACTTGTAAGAGCCTCTCTCCAGTTGCCTCTCCTTAAATCTGATCCTGATTCCAATAAAACTTTATTTGCAAAGCAGGTATCTAGCTGTAGTTTACCTATTTGATATTTTAAGCTGTTGCATTAAAATATTATTTATCTTGATTACTGAGTATTTTGGACCCTTCTTCAGTTTAGTGCCCCAGGTGAGTGTTCACTTGTCTCACTCTAGTCCTGGTCTTGTTTCAACCCCTCCTTTTTTTTCTTTTTTAACCTTATGATTATTCTGTTTATGAACAAGCACTTGAACTTGGCTTAATATAATGATGGAATATGTAGGACATGTTTTTTGCAGAGAGGTTTTCTCATTTCCACCTTTCTTTGCCTTCTTCCTCTGAAACCAGTTCCCTGGCAGAGCCTTCTTAATTGTCCTTTTCTGTCTTCTTGTTGCTTCACTTCTCTTTCTCCAAGCGATGTCTTCTAAGCTTCTTGGTCCCAGCTATTCGAATTCAGAATCTGACAGCTTTGTCATTTCAAAATGCCCCATCAACTGCTGTACTGACTGTAGACAAAGAGGAGGAAAGAGAACTTTGATCTGCTTGTGACACAGGTTCTGTTTCCTGAATAATGTTCATGCACAGGGTAGGCTAAGATGGCTTGCTTAGAAGAATAGACTTTGTGGATATGTCTTGACAAAGACATGTCAAAATATCCCTGAAGTATTTATTCCTGTGCTGCATTTGATAATAGAGGATTTATTAATATTCTCTACTTTGGGATACCTTAGCATGGATGGGGATTTATTAATATTCTTTACTTTGGGGTACCTTAGCATTTTTGTTCTAGTCTAGATTTGTATTACAGCAGAGTAATGTCATAAGTACTATTTTTAAATTATTTACATTCAACTATATATACTCAGTGAGAAAGAGGGAGGAAAGGAGAGGAGGGAGAATTTAAATTGTGAAGATAAATCTTCATCCATCCCCCTAAATGAGGATATATCCTAGAGTGAGCATAAGAAGGGAGATGTGAATCTGTTGTTTCCTTACACATCTAAGTCTACAGAACTGTACTTTATGAGCAATTTAAGGAATTTTGGAGATAATCAGCCTATATTTAGTTTTTCCCTTTCATGTTGATTTAGAAACCAACCTTCTATTAGATGCTACTCCACTGTACAATAATGTATGATTGTTGCTATTGTGTTTTAAGAGTGTTTCTCAATTGTTTAGTGCACTTGAATCATCTTCACCCAACTAAATTGATCTTCTGTGAAAGAAAATGTGAGGTCATAGATGTCATGCGATGTTACACTTAACCTTGTCTTCTCAGGTTTTGCAAAGGGCACATGTTAAGACCATGGGTTACAGGAGTAGATCGCCTGGGTTCAAATTCTAGCTCTGCCACTTATTAGTTGAGTGACCTTGGACAAATTACTTACTGAGCCTGTTTTTCTCATCTGTAAAATGGATATAATAATAACACTGATCTCATAGGATTATTGGGAGGATTAAGTGAAATAATACATGTAATGTACTTGGCTAGTGCCTGGTGTTTAGTAAGTATTCGATAAATATTATCTATTATTATATCAGGTCTAGAGTTGCCTGCTGCATGGCAAGTCTGCAGTTTGAGAAGTTGCCGCTACAAATAGTGACCCTGGGCTATGACGGCAAGGTCCAAACAGTCAGGCTTCTTTCTAACAGATATCTGGTCAGCATGTGATTCCAGTTTGTTATGAGTTTTTTCCATAATAATGTGTTTGGGTAAATTTACAGATTTGCACACAAAGAAGATGTGATACACTTAGACCATAATGTTAAGAAATAGACGTAAGTAAAGTTTGGGTCACTTTTTAATTTCTACTAACAGCTATCAACGACTTTTCAGTTCCTGGTTGTATTTCCAGGTGTTAATAGGAAATAGTTTTCCTCCCACCCTTAACAAAATTGCTTTGCTTGTTTAAAACACAGCTTTGGCAATGGTGCTGAAAGATTTTAGCAGCTTGGCAAAAAAAAGACCATACGAGCAGTTTGCTCATTCTCTTATCTGGTTGTTGGAGCTCAGTCCTCATTCCATCAGATTTCTTAAGGAGAATTATTTTATTTCTCTTTTCTTAGTAAAAACTTACAGGAAAAGATAAAAAGAGAATTGTGAGCATATTGTGCACCTACCCCCTACTTTTTTTTTTTTTTAAGCTGGAATCTTGCTCTGTTGCCCAGGCTGGGGTGCAGTGGTGCACTCCACTGCACTCAGCTCATGTCAACCTCCACCTCCCAGGTTCAAGCAATTCTCCTGCCTCAGCTTCCTGAGTAGACGTGGTGTGCCACCATGTCTGGCTAATTTTTGTATTATCAGTAGAGATGGAGTTTTGCCATATTGACCAGGCTGGTCTCAAACTCCTGACCTCAGGTGATCGGCCTGCCTTGGCCTCCCAAAGTGCTGGGATGACAGGCGTGAGCCACCGTGCCTGGCGGGACATAACCCTTTTCTAATAGAGTTTCCTTTGCAGTCTTAAGCTGAGAAATTCCACAGCTTCTTTCATTCCATTCTAATAATTGCTTAATATTATTATAATTGGTTTCTCTAGAGCAGGGATTGGTGTCTGTACGTTTTACAGACTGCCAATTCACATGCCTGCCACCTGTTTTTGTAAATAAAGTTTTATTGGAACACAGCCATGCCAATTTGCTATTATCTATGGCTGCTTTCCTGCTACAATGGCAGAGCTGAATGGTTCCAACAGAGATCATATAGCCCGCAAGCTTAAAATATTTACTATCTGGGTCTTCAAGAAAAGTTTATAGACCCATTGCTCTAGAATGTCCATATCTTTCAGCTTTGTATTAGCTATCTATTACTGAATAAAAAAATTTCCCCAAAATAATAATGTGAGATAATAACAAATATTTATTATTTCTCAATTTGTATGGGTCAAGTATTCAGTAGTTTAGCTGTGTGGTTCTGGCTCACAGTCTCTCGGAAAGTTGCAGTCAAGATGTTGGCCAGGACTCCAGTTACCTGAAGGCTTGACTGGAGTTGAAGGATCCACTTCCAAGAAGGCTCACTCACATGGTTGTTAGCAGAAGGCCTTAGGTCCTTGCTGGAAATGGGCAGGAGGTCTCAGTTCCTTGCCACATGGACCTCTCCACAGGGCTACCTGAGTGTTCTTACCACAAAGCAGTTGTTTTTCCCTAGCAAAAGTGATCTGAGAGAGAACAAGACGACTTTACCACCTTTTATGATCTAGTCTCAGAAGTCATCCTTGTTTACATTGTACTCTGTTAGAAGAAAGTTGCCAAGTACTGCACACACTCAAAGAAAGGAAAATTAAGCTCCATCTTTTTTTTTTTTTTTTTTTTTTTTTTAAATGAGACAGGGTCTCACTCTGTTGCCCATGCTGGAGTATGTAATGACACATCATGGCTCGCTGCAGTCTCGACTTTCCAGGCTCAGGTGATTCTCCCATCTCAGACTCCTGAATAGCTGGGACTACAGGTGTGCACCAGTATACCTGGGTAATTTTTTGTATTTTTAGTAGAGATGGGGTTTCACTATGTTGCCCAGGCTGGTCTTGAACTCCTGGGCTCAAGGATCCACCTGCCTCAGCTTCCCAAAATGCTGGGGTTTTAGGCTTGAGCCACCTCACCTAGCCAAAATTTTCCCACAAAGGACCAGTTAGTAAGTTTGGCTTTGTGGGCCATTTGGTCTCTGTTGCAAGTACTCAACTCTGTATCAGGAAAGTAGCTATAGACAATAGGTAAATGAATGGATGTGGCTGTATTCTAATAAACATTTATTTTATAAAAAGTTATTTACAAAATATACGGGGAGTTGGATTTGGCCCACAGGCTATAGTTTGCTGATCCCAGGTCCAGAAGATCTTTTCTCAAGAACACCAATCAACAAGCTGACTCACATAGAAGACACATGATTCAAAGCTAGATATACACTATGCATCTTTGAATCTACTAAACCAGGGTGTAAACTCCTCCAGAACAAGAACTGTGACTTGTACTTATTTTTATTCTTCTTCAGCACTAAGAAGGTTCTGGGCATATAATTGCTATTTATTTAATAATTGTTTATTATGTAATTGGTTTATAGTATTTTGTCATATGGGATGGATATTCCATGATATTCAAGCAATTATTTCTGGTCTTCTGTTAGTATAAATAGGCCACAATAAGTATGCTTTTACATAGATAGATAAATGGATAGATACAATGATACAGATAGCTAGATATTTGTATATACATGTGAGTATATTCCAGGAGAGAGTCCCAGAACTATAATTGCTGGGTTGAGGTTATGTATATGCCAGGTTTGGTGGTGTGCACCTGTAGTCTCAGGTTCTTGGGACAATGGCTTGAGCCCTGTGGAACATAGGAGACCCCCTTCTCAAAAACAAACAAACAAATTAAAAAACAAAAGAAAAACAAATCAAGATTACGCATATTCTTAATTTGACAAAGGAGTTTCAGATTAAAATTAATGTTCCACTTATTTCATATAACATATGTATAATATTTCAGGGCAAAAGAAAATAATTAACAAGTTGCCTTTAATTTTTTTATAGACTTATACTTGCTATGTGATCTTCATAGAACCCTGTATACTCTTTCTACAAAGAGTAGTACAATTGAGTGCTGATGACCACGTATCTATTGTGAAAGTGGCGTCTGGAAGTCGCAGAGCAGGAAGAAATGAAATATGTTTCACATTACTATATGCTTTCAGAAACTTCTTGAGATGCTTCACAGAACTTTTAGAGTCTCCATAACACAGTGTAGAAACCATGACTAGCACTGTCCTTGCCACATCAAAAATTCCTACCCCAAAAGTTTTGAAAAACACAAATATATTCAAGGGACAATGTATCTCCTTATCTCACTATCATGTCAGTGTATCCCGTGGGAAGTGCCAAGGGATTGGCTTTGTATCAGTGCACCAAGAAGGGATGACTTTTTTTTTTTTTTTTAACAGAGTCTTGTTCTGTCACCCAGGCGGAAGTGCAGTGGCGCAGTCTTGGCTGACTGCAACCTCCTCCGTCTGAGTTCATGTAATTCTCGGGCCTCAGCCTCCCAAGCAGCTGGGACTACAGGTGTGCACCATCATGCTGAGCTAATTTTTGTATTTTTAGTAGAGTTGGGGTTTCACCATGTTGGCCAGGCTGGTCTTGAACTCCTGGCCTCAAATGATCTACCTGCCTTGGTCTCCCAAAGGGCTGGGATTACAGGCATGAGCCACTGTGCCCGGCCAGGGATGACATTTTAAAGAGCCATTCTTAACTAAGGTAATTATTATGGGAGAGTAGAGGAAGAAACTAAACTGTACTAAGTTGTACTAAGTATCAGATTCCTTACTCATGTTTCCTATTAAAATAGACATTATCATCTGGCTATCTTTCACAGATGAGGAGACATACCTGAAGAATTTATTGCCTTTCTGGTCATGAAGCTCTTAAGTGGTAGTCAGGTTTGATTTGAACTGAGTCTTTTTAACGCCAAAGCTCTTACTCCTATATTCTGCTGCCTCTCAATGTGCTCAGGATGCACTGATATCCCCACAGTGGAGACATGGAGGATTCCAGAGCACAGATTTTCCTAACCTGACCTTGTGGCACTAATGAATCATGAAATCTCAGCCACAGCTCTCTTTTGCTCTGCCCAAGAAGAAAGCAGGAGCTGTCCATCTGAAAACAGACTTTTCAGCAGATAAAGAGAAGCCAGCAGAAGAACTAGCTGGAATAACAAGAAGTCATTACTTTGACCTAGAATTGGGAGAAGTGCAATGACTTACTTTAGTCATATCTTCTGGTCATTTTGCTAATTAGAGGAAATAAAAAGGGGAAAAGAAAGAGAAGGTGAATGGAAAGGAAAGGGTGGTAGCTGGAGGACTACCTGAGAAGGATGAAACCACTTGCTAATTATGGTTCCAGTGAGGCAAAATCAAAACGGAAACATCTTTGTCTTTTATAATTTTACTTTAGGTAGAGGAAAAATCTATTTTATTATATTTCAGTTTCTCTACCTAATAAATATTAGAAAAAAACCCTTTGTGATCCTAATAACTACACTCCCTGTCTTAGGAAATTGTTCCTGCATTCTATTTCTTCCTAATATGTAATACATATGTTATAACTAATGAAAAAACTAGAATAAATTTTATTCATTTGGACTCCAATAATTTAGAATTTATAATAAAAATCAGTTATATGTTGTGCTGAAATTTCTATCATTAGCAATTCAGGTTTCAAAAAAGACAGTGATGTCATTGAAAAAATAAATGGTAATATTCAGCCCATTTAAGGAAACTAATTGCCTATAAGCAACTTAACACCTATTTCATATTTGCTGCTTCAGTCTGACTTCAGAACAACACAAAACCTTACATTTGTTCACCAAAAAACCCTTGAGCCACCTGAGGTGGCACCACTGCACTCCAGCCTGGATTGGTGGTGCACACCTATAGAGGCAGCTACTGGGGAGGTTGAGGGAGGATCATGAGCTAGCTCAGGAGCTCAAGACCAACTGGACAACACAATGAGACCCTAATCTCTAAAATAAACCAAAGACCAAACCCCTTATGTACATGAAATAATATTTGAGTTAATTCCTAAGGAAAGAACATAGGGGTTAGATCAGCTTTTGAGGAATGTCGAAAATGAGAGGCTAAAAAATAATTTTTGGGCTGGGCGCAGTGGCTCACACCTGTAATCCCAGCACTTTGGGAGGCCGAGGTGAGCGGATCATGAGGTCAAGAGATCGAGACCATCGTGGTCAACATGGTGAAACCCCGTCTCTCCTAAAAATACAAAAAAATTAGCTGGGCTTGGTGGCGTGCGCCTGTAGTCCCAGCTACTCCGGAGGCTGAGGCAGGAGAATTGCTTGAACCGGGGAGGCGGATGTTGCAGTGAGCCAAGGTCCCACCACTGCATTCCAGCCTGGCGCGTGGTGACTGAGTGAGACTCTGTCTCAAAAACCAAACAAACAAACAAAAAAAACTTGGTGGGGCTGGGCACGGTGGCTCATGCCTGTAATCCCAACATTTTGGGAGGCCAAGGAGGGCAAATCACCTGAGGCCGGGAGTTCAAGACCAGCTTGGCCAACATGGCAAAACCCCGCCTCTACTAAAAATACAAAAATAGCCAGGTGTGGTGGTGTGTGCCTGGAATCCCAGCTACTTGGGAGGCTGAGGCATGAGAATCGCTTGAGCGCAGGTGGCAGATGTTGCAGTGAGCTGAGGTGGCACCACTGCACTCCAGCCTGGGCATGACTCTGTCTAAAAAATAAAATACAATTTTAGAAGAAAGGGGTCATCAGCTATTTCAATGCCAAAAGGAAGTAGAGGAGAATTAGGGTTAGAAAATATTATTAGAATTGACACATAAGAGGCTTTTTGGTGACATCAAGAGGTTAGTTTTGGTAGTGTGATATAAAAGCAAAAGTTTTAGGACTTTAAGGAATGACTAAATAGTAAAGAATTGAAGGCTTTGGGAGATCATTCATTCCAAATATTTGGCAGGGAAATAAAGGGGAAAAAGAACAGTGACAATGAGGAAAGGTGAGGATTTTTACAAAAAGTGGGAGAATTCTGCATGACTGAAGACAGAGAAAGAAGACCGATAGAATTGGATGGGAAGATACAGGATTAAAAAGCTAGATAGAAAAGGAAAAATTAACTGGATTTTATGAAACAAAAAAGGTCTGCTCTTTGAAAGAGAAAAGAAGAAGACAAGTCACATACTGGGAAGAAACATTTGCAAAACATATGTCTAATGAAATATTTGTAACCTGAATATATAAAAGACTCTCTAACTTCAATAATAAGAAAACTACCAACCTAGTAAAGGGCAAAAGATTTGAACAGATACTTTATTAAAAAAAGATATACAGATGGCAAATAAGTGTAAGAAAAGATGCTCAACTTCATTAGCCATTTACAAATTAAAACGACAATGAGACACTACCTCATGCCTACTCAAATAGCTCAAATTAAATAAAAAGACAATGTCAAGTGATGGTGAGGTTGCAGAATAACTGGAACTTTCATACATGGCTGGTGGGAATGCAAAATGGTACAACCATTTCAGGGAACAGCTTAGTAATTTCCTACAAAGTTAAACAGAAGTATTTGAGTTTATGAGAAGAGATTGGAGAAGCAGGCATGGGCCAGGTCATGCTAAGTGTTGTTGGAAAATGTTGGGATATTATTCTTTCTTATACGAAGCCACTGAAGAAATTTTGTTTGTTTGTTTGTTTGTTTGTTTGTTTTTGAGACAAGGTCTTGTCTTGTTGCCCAGGCTGGAGTGCAGTGGGCCAATCTTGGCTCACTGCAACTCAACCTCCCAGGCTTGAGCAATCCTTTCACCTCAGCTTCCTGAGTAGCTGGAACTACAGGCATGCACCACCAAGCCCGTCAAATTTTATTTTATTTTATTTTGATAGAGATGGGGTCTCCCTATGTTGGCCAGGCTGGTCTCAAACTCCTGGGCTCAAGCGATCCTCCAGCCTTGGCCTCCCAAAGTGTTGGGATTATAGGCATGAGCCAAAGTGCCTGACCCACTGGGAGATTTAAATAAACATAATGTAAGAGGAGATAGTAAGCGAGAAAATTGTTAACCATGTGAGCATACCTAAATAAGTACTGATTGAAACAATATTAACAATATTAATATCTAAATTGAGAAGATGGTAAAACTAAATACTAGATAATAGTAATGAACAAGACAGGAGCGATGGTGGTGATGGGAGGTAAAACTTTCCAAGGCCCTTGACCATTCAGGAAGGGAACAGATACATTGATTCACTTTAGACTTCTAATGCACACATTAAAAATGTAAGGGCAGCTATCAAAACAATAAACATAAAGGCTCTGCACCTCTATAAATACCTCAATAACAGTAAAGAAAGAGGAAAAAATAAAACTAGACCAAGCCAATAAAAGGTATAGGAGAAAAAATTTTTTTGAAAATACTATTACAAATCATTATAAAAATCATACAATTGTAGAAATAAGTCCAAATATGTCAGTAATTTCAATGTATAAGTAGATTAAACTTGTCAGTTAAAATCAGAACTGCTCAGATTAGAAACAAATCTGGTTATATTATATTAACCATAGACATAGCTAAATTATAAATGGATAGAAAGGCTGAAAGTAAATATGTAAAAAAATATATGGGAGGCAAATATTATCCAAAAGAATGCTAGTGTAGCAATAGAAATGCCAGACAAAAGAGACTTAAAGGTGAAAAACGTAGTTAAGAATAAAGATTTTTTTTTTTTTTTAGATGAAGTTTCACTCTTGTCCAGGCTGGAGCGCCTAGTGACGCAATCTCAGCTAACTCCAACCTCCTCCTCCTGGGTTCAAGCAATTCGCTTGCCTCGGCCTCCCAAGTGGCTGGGATTACAGGCATGCGCCACCACACCCAGCTAATTTTGTATTTTTAGTAGAGATGGGGTTTTACCATGTTGGTCAGGCTGGTCTCAAACTCTTGGCCTCAGGTGATACACCTGCCTTGGCCTCCCAAAGTGCTGAGATTACAGGTGTGAGCCACTGCACCCAGCCTAAGATTTTTAAAAATAAACACTAAAGGAATAATTTACCAAAGAGATGTAACAATTCTGACTCCACATATAATTTACAATACCTCTTCAGTACATGTAAAGCAAAAATGTCATTGACATAATTGCAAGAGATTAACAAATGCACAATTACATTGAGAAATTTTTCTTTACTGTATTTCCTACAGTAACTGAAAAAGCTGACATAATATTAATAAGGATACAGAAGATCTGAAAAACATGGTTCACAAATTTGATATAAAGGATATAGCCAAAATCCTTCACATAGTGGAGAGTACATATATGTTCTTGTTAAGTAAATGCGAAAAACTTGAAAATTTGGCTATGAAGCCAGTCTCAAGTAATATTAAGAGAGTTAATACCATACAGACCGTGTTCCCTTTTACCATAATGTAATACAAGTATGAATCAACAATAAAAAGCCATGCACCCCACAATAGAGTGACTTTTAGTTTCTGGCTTAAGCAGTTAAGTAGATGGTACTTATGTCATTTACTGAGATGGAGAAGACTGGAGGAAAACCTTTTTAAGAGGGGGTGGTAATGGGGTCACAGAAAAGATCCATCAGTTTAGAGATGTCTGGCCAACCAACACCTAGCAAGGTATTGGGATATATGTACCTGAAGTAATTCAACAGCCATAGATATAATGTGTTTGCCTAAACGACACTTCTTTTCTAGGAACCGTTTTTCTATTTTGGGATTTTGTGAATTTGAGTTTGAAAATCACGAGTTAAAGTAATATTGCCAATTAATTGGTTATGCTGTCACCCAGTGGTAGACTTTAGAATAGCAGATATATTTTTTAGGCGAATTCTTGATTTTTTAAATAGAAGAAAGCAAAGATTATAAAATCATCTATTTCATTGTTCAAAATATTGCCATCATTATATTTAAATTATAAATTCTTTTATATATCCCAAAATATCAGTATTGCCTTTATATTCAACTATTAATAGCGCAAAATTTAGATCCCCCACAATGGAAAAATCTTAATGCACAAAAGGTATTCAAATAGCTAATATTTGTTGAATGTTTAGTATGTTCCAGGCACCATTTTAAGTTATTCTTCTTGTTCTTTTTTTTTCTTTAAGACAGTGTCTCCCTCTGTAGTCCAGGCTGAAGTGCAGTGGCATGATCTTGGCTCACTGCAACCTCCACCTCCCCAGCTCAAGTGATTCTCCTGCCTTAGACTCTGGAGTAGCTGGGACTAGAAGGTGCGGGCCACGAAGTCCAGCAAATTTTTGTGTTTTTTGTGGGGTGAAGTCTCCTCATGTGGCACAGGCTAGTGGGAGCTAAAATGGTACAATCTTTCCTTTCAGGAAGCTAACTTGGTGATATGTATCAAAAGCCTTATTTAATGCACACTTCCTTTGGTATAATAATTTCATTTCTGCAGGTTGATTTTAAGAAATTAATTCAAGTTACATATCTATTAGAGTGGCCAAAGTCCAGAACATGACAACACCAAATGCTGGTGAGGCTGTGGAGCAGCAGGAACTCTCATTCATTGCTGGTGGGAATGCAAAAGGGCACAGCCATTCTGGAAGACAGTTTGACAATTTCTTACAAAACTAAACATACTCTTGCCATACAATCCAGCAATTGAGCTCTCCGGTATTCACCCAAAGGAGTTGAATATTTATGTCCATACAAAAACACACACATGGATGTTTATAGCATCTTTAATGATTGCCAAAATTTGAAAGCAATCGAGTTGTCTTTCATTAGAGGAATGAATAAACTGTGGAACACCCAGTAAATGAAATATTCAGTGCTAAAAAGAAAAAAGTTATCAAGCCATGAAAAGACATGGAGAAAACTTAAATCCATGTTGCTAAGTGAAAGAAGCCAATTGTAAAGGTTGCATGTTATATGATTCCAACTGTATCACATTCTGGAAAAAGCAAAAGCATGCAGAGAGTAAAAGGATCAGTAGTTGCCAGAGGTTGGGGCAAGGGAAGGATGAATAGGTGGAGCACAGAGGATTTACAGGGCAGTGAAAATACTCTATATGATACTGTAATGAATGTATGTCCTTATGCACATGTCCAAACCCATAGAATGTACATTGCCAAGAATGAACCCTAAGGTAAGGTACAAACTTTGGGTGATAATGGTGGTCAATGCAGGTTTATCAGTTGTAATGTATGTACCACTCTGGTGGGGGATGTTGTAATTGGGAGGCTGAACATACATGAGGGCAGAGGCCATATGGGAAATCTCTGTACCTTCCTTTCAATTTGGCTCTGAGCCTAAAATTGCTCTAAAGAAGTCTTAAATATAATAAAATTGGGCCCTATCTCATACTATAAAAAAGAAAGACATTAATTGAATTTGTATGAAGATTAAGGTACAAGGATGTTCACTGTAGACCTTTTACTGGAGCAAAAAATATTATAAACAACCTAGATGTACCATAAAAGTAGACTGTTAAATTATGGAAACTTTGTAAAATAGAATATTCCTTGCCTCCCACATCTAAGTCATCAGAGCAAGTTCACCATTACCTCCAAAACAGACTCTGATTCTGTTCATTACTCTCCATCTCAGTCGCCACCATTCAAGAACAATGCCCCACCCTCCTTCATCTGGATGCTAAAACACCCTGCTAAGTGGTCATCCT
>PVKV010038473.1:0-13888 GCA_004027835.1 Alouatta palliata | reverse complement strand
AAAAAAAAAAAAAAAAAAAACCACAGACTAAAAGTTTTGACCTGACAAAGTGGCAAAGCCACACCAAAGAGACTTCATCACTACATTATTTTGGAGTTACAGGCCCAAAGGCCAGGATGCCAAAGTTATTGTTTACTAAAGTTGATGAGCCAGAAAAAACTTTCCCAATGACCAAAGCTGGAACAACGGGCATAAAATAAATTCCCAGGAGTCTGTATTTATATATAAATTATTGAATAAATGAGGGAGAGTGGACCAATCCCCTCTGCAGAAGAATTCCAAATAATTCACGTGGATGTTCCCCTTCAAGGAGATGGTGCTAACTCCCCTACTCTTTTAACTGTGGGCATGAACGATGACTTCCTTCTTAAGGGTACAGTATGGACAGGGAAAAACAGTAAATTTACAGTGGAAAATCTGACAAACACTGCGTCAGCCAGGTGATCAGTATCAATAGTAAGTTATATTGATAGTATGTATCCTTGGTATATAGTAAAAATGGCAAAAAAACTTTACCATAAAAACATCAGACAAATCCTGAGAGATGTTCGATACAACACCTAACCAGTCAATATCATCAAGAATAAGGCAGGCCAGGCGCGGTGGCTCATACCTGTAGTCCCAGCCAAGACAGGCAGATCACTTGAGGTTAGAAGTTAGAGACCAACATGGGGAAACCCCATCTCTACAAAAAAATACAAAAAATATGAGCTGGGTGTTGTGGCACATACATATAATCCCAGCTACTCAGGAGTCTGAGGCGCGAGAATCACTTAAACCTGGGAGGCGATGGTTGCAGTGAGCTGAGATGGAGCCACTGCACTCCAGCCTGGGAAACAGAGTGAGACCCTGTCTCAAAAAAAAAAGGCAAAGTCTGGGAAACTATCACAGCCAAGAGGGGCCTAAGATGATACGTCAACTAAATGTAATGTGCGATCTTGGGACAGAAAAAGGACATTAGGAAAAACATAAGGAAAACTAAAGTACGGACTTTAGTTCATTACATATCAATACTAGATTCTTGATTGTAATAAACATCAAACCAATGAAAAATTAACAAAGAGAGGAAATGGGATGCAGAATACATGGGAACACTGTACTATCACAATTATCTATAAATCTAACACTATTCTAGAACAGTAATGTTTAAAAAAAGAAGGGAAGAAGAAGAAGAGACAGCAAGTTATACTGGTCAAGCCTAAGTCTACATGCTTGTTTTGTTCTGCTCACTGACTTCTATGACTCTGGGTAATCACCTATCCTCTCTGGGACTCTATTTAAATAAAAGGCAGGCTTGAGCCAGACGTGGTGGCGCACGCCTGTAGTCACAGTTGTTCGGGAGGCTGAAGTGGGAAGATAGCTTGAGTCCAGGATTTTAAGGATGCAGTGAGCCAAGATGGCACCAATGCATTCCAGCCTGAGCAAGTGTAAGACTTTATTTAAAAAAAAAAAAAAAAAAAAAAAAAAAAAAAAAAAAAAAAAAAAAAAAAAAAAAAAAAAAAAAAAAAAAAAAAAAAAGCGGGGTGTGGGGGCAGACTTGTCTTGATCCAATGTCTGTGAGGCTATGGCCTCTTCCACTTACCCCGTGAAAGAAAGAAATGCTGGTGAAGCCAAGTTTGTTGATGTTAATTAGTGCATCCCTGATTCCCTCCCCAGAAGAGCCACAAGCCATGACTCTGCTGAATACTGCATCCTAACCTCTCACCCTTGTCTCTTCTCTTTACTCCCTGTTCCTCTCAGCAGTGAAAACCTAGGCATTTTTAAAGCAGGCTGCTAAAAGCACAGTCTAAAAATAATCACCAAGAGTACGTGTGACAAGAACCAAGGAGGTAAGGAATAGAGGTTAAAGGGTGGGGTTTGGAAGAATGCTGCCCAAATCTTGTCACAAATAGTGGGATCATATGCTTTTGCTCAGTCCTAAACTCCCTAAATAACCAGACAACTTAATTTTCTGATAAAAAGACAAAACAACTTTATCCTCATAGGATTCAAATAAAAAGTAAGAGAACTTAACAGTTCTGCTCTCCACTCTGCCATGCCACTGATACATAGGAGCTGAGTTCTAAGTGGATCCAGAGCTACATCTCCGGACAGGCCTGCAGGTGAGGCAGAAGGTCAAGACATCAAGCCACTTACTTCCTGAGGATGATGACCGCTCGGCGCTCCTTGATGTCCTGAGGCCGTATGCAGTGAGTGATTTCATCAGCAGCATATCCACTGAAAAGAAACACACAACATGTGACCATGGAAGAACAGACAGACAACCGGAGTTCCTGGGGGATATAACAGGACAAGAATGTAACCTAGGTCTTATGGCTGCTCTCTACTCATTACTTGAGAGGTTCAAGGATCTACATGGAAGAGAATATCATATTAAGCTCCAGGATGCTTTTGCCCAGAAACTGTAATACTCAAGGAAAAACCTGGTATGAAGCAAAGGAGACCCCTTTGGCCACATAAGGCAGACTGAAGTAAGATTCTCCCTGAACAGGCCAGGAGCCCTTTTTTAAAAGGGTACTCCAGAGAGTACGCTGCATCTCCTCTCCTCATTCTCCCTTCCTTTAGAAGGTAGAGAAAGCCAAGGCGGCCACTGACAGCACTGAGTCACCAGGGAGAACTAGGACTGCCTGATTCCAAAAGAGACTGTCTACTTGAAGCCTCCATTTAGGGGGATCCAAAATGTTGAAGACAGCTGTGTTTTAATATTTTAAGAATTCCTGGCTGGGCGTGGTGGTTCATGCCTGTAACCCCAGCACTTTGGCAGGCCGAGGTAGGCGGTCACCTGAAGACAGGAGTTTGAGACCAGTCTGGCCAATATGGCGAAACCCCATCTCTACTAAAAATACAAAAATTAGCCAGGTGTGGTGGCAGGCGCCTGTAATCCCAGCTACTCAGGAGGCTGAGGCAGGAGAATCACTTGAATCCAGGAGGCAGAGGCTGCAGTGAGCTGAGATCATGCCACTGCACTCCAGCAGCCTGGGCAACAGAGTGAGACTCTGTCTCAATTAAATAAAAAAAAAAAAAATTTCCATCATACTCAGATATCCATTTATTTTCAACAAGTTATATGACTTTTAAAACTGCTTGAAGACCAACTAATGTGGGTATATGACTGTCCTCTTCTCAGCGAGTGTCATTCCAATTTGAAACTCTGGAAGCAAGCTCTGAGCTTCCTAAGCCCCTCACATGCTCACTGGGAGCATGGCAACCATAAGCCACACCCACTTCAAGTTTCTCTACTGAGCTGTAGCAGTTCTACACACCCAGAAACTCGCTCAGCCACAGGCCCAATGGGATGAATATGGCTTAGTTTCCCTACCTGCCCCGGGACCACAAACCCTTCTCTCATGGCTGCTGATCAGCTCCCTTTTCAAGGGCTAGTTGTACAGACACAAACTTAGAAGGGACCCCTTCAGATGACCAGGCTGGTCAAACCTCGGATCTAATAACTGGATGCAAGAGCCAATAAGAGATAAAAACCCAGACTGCTTCAGGCTCAGCCTTAAGGAGGCACCTCTGAGTTGGAAATCTGACTTTTTTGAGGCGGAGTCTCACTCTGTCACCCAGGTTGGAGTGCAGTGGCACGATCTCAGCTTACTGCAACCTCCACCTCCCAGGTTCAAGCGATTCTTCTACCTCAGCCTCCCGAGTAGCTGGGACTACAGGCGCACACCACCACATCCATCTAATTTTTGTATTTATAGTAGAGACGGGGTTTCACTATGTTGGCCAGACTGGTCTTGAACTCCTAATCTTGTGATTTGCCTGCCTCGGCCTTCCAAAAAGTGTGAGCCACTGTGCCCAGTCCAAATCTTTATTTCATAGATTCTACCCTCTCCCTCAAGTTGCTCCTAGACAAGAATTTTTTTTTTGTTTCTTTTTTTTTTTGTTTATTTTGACAAGAATTTTTGAAAATTTTCTCCGTGAACACCAGTCCCATAAGAGACAGTGGACAGAGTGTCTCAAAGTGCTGGGATTATAGTAGTGGCTCACGCCTGTAATCCCAACACTCTGGGAGGCCAAGGTGGGCAGGTCACCTGAGGTTAGCAGTTTGTGACCAGTCTGGCCAACATAGTGAAATCCTGTCTCTACAAGAATACAAAAATTAGCCGGGCATGATGGCAGGTGCCTGTAATCTCAGCTACTGGGGAGGCTGAGGCAGGAGAACCGCTGAACCCAGAAGATGGAAGTTGCAGTGAGCTGAGATCGCACCACTGCACTCCAGTGTAGGTGACAGAGTGAGACTCTGTCTCAAAAAAAAAAAAAAAGAAAGAAAAAAAAGAGACAGTAGACAAATGTCTACAGTTAAATCAATTTGTAAAACACTGGTTAGTTTCAAAAAGCATTAATATATGTAAAGCACATGAGAATTACTATAGCAAAAGAACCCACAGACTTTAACTGAACACTAAACAAAAAACCTTCTCTCAAATAATACCTATTAATATCCGTCAGCTCACAACGAAAAGTATCACAAAGGAGTTAGGAAGTTGAAGAGACTTGGGTTCAAAGGTGAGCTTTGTCTCCTACTAGCTTTGTGACTTTTGTTAAATCACATGCTGAACCTAAAAACCTGTTTTACAGTTTCTTCATCTATAATAAGGAGAACAGTAGGTTCTTGGGTATTTTGTTCTGCTTGGTAACTGAACTATTCTTTTACTGCTACTAAAGATTACGAGATTTTAAAAAGGGGGACAGGGCCTTCTACCTTCCTGGCAGAATTACAACAGTACAGGACTACATGGTTGATGGTGATGAGAGGTGTACCTGCAGGGCTATTGTGGGAATTAAGTCAGATAATGCAGGGTACATGACACCCTACAATCTTTACTAAGCACTTTAACAAAAGACAGAGGGCCCTGGACTATCCTGGGGCAAGCTAGAATCTTGGATTCAGCATCTGCCAAAGAGACACGGTGCGGGCTCCCCCTGCCAGTAGTGGGAGCCTCCTAGGCCCCAGTTCTAGAGCTAGAAACTCTAGTTCTCATCGCATGCTTTTGTCATTCTGCACTGGGGGAATGGGGGTTTAGACTGCAGGACAGTCCCATAAATACACACAGGACTTTCCCAAAGAACTGTCAAATGTCCCAAAGGCACATTTTCTTTTAGGGGAACATGAGGTCTTGCTCTGTCGCCCAGGCTGGAGTGCAGTGGCACAATCTTGGCTCACTGTAACCTCCACTTCCCAGGTTCCAGCAATTATCCTACCTCAGGTGTACCCATCACACCTAGCTTATTTTTGTATGTTTAGTGAAGAAGGTTTCCCCATGTTGGCCAGTCTGGTCTCAAACTCCTGACCTCATGTGATCCACCCACCTCGGCCTCCCAAAGTGCTGAGATTATAAGTGCTTGGCCCCAAAGGCACATTTCTAAGTCCTGAATCTGCAGTGCTGGCTACAGGCAACCTTCCCTGCCATTAACAAGTGTTATCAATCTGTTTGACTTGGCTAAATGCATAACCAAGGGCCCTGATTTCACAAGGAACCACCTTTTTTGTTTGTTTGTTTATTTGTTTGTTTAAGAGACGAAGTTTTACCATATTGGTCAGGCTGGTCTCGAATTCCTGACCTCAGGTGATCCACCCACCTTGGCCTCCCAAAGTGCTGGGATTACAGGTGTGAGCCACCGCACCCAGCCTGAACCACTTTTCTTAATGCAGTTCTGGAGGAAATCCAGATGTTTGTCAAAGCTTGACCGCCTGCACGCTCCCTGCCCCCATCCCCCAAAGGGCTCTAGAACAAACAATAAGCCATGTCAGGTTCCTGCCATGGAGCCCAGGCCTCGGAAAAACTGGTGTATAGGTAAGGCTGCACAGGCCCACAAAAATGACTTTGGCACTGACCCAACCTGGAAGGTTCATTAGTACTGGCCTTCTAGAACTTCCTAGTAGCTGTGACACAGCCCACTGACCCTTCCTCAGAGTACTGGGCAGCTCTGGCAACATGAGCTCAAAGTCCTGATTAAGAGAAGCTTTTCTGGCCAACCTCAAGTGTCGAGTAGAGACCACAGGGTATTATTAAGGAACCTACCTGCTACAAGAGAAACTGTCTGAAAGTCTTAGTCTGCCAGCTTGAAATTTAATATGCCCTGGGTCCAGCCCTACTGCTGGCATGAAGAAAAGTTCCAGGGCCTCCTGCTCTTTTGTTCTCACAGTGAAAGGAGAGGAGGAAATACCTTACGCTGTCCAGCTTACCTGCTCCCTGCCTGGGATGAGCCCCCAGCCCCCATAACACTGACCAGTATGTTGCAAATGTCAAGAGCAACAGAGCCCAGCTCAGTCACCCACAGTGACTCTCAAAGGAGCTGAGATGTCTGTCTCCTCTTCTGAGAGTCTTGCCCTGATTTCCCAGGCTGAGTTTCCCCTACAATGCTCAACCACACCCTCTCATGCTTCTTTGCTACTCCATCTGGCCTTGTGGAGATTGTGTCTTCCCTTCAAGACAAAGCTCTTCAAAGGCCTTACTCATCCCTGCACAACAGACATTAAATGAAATGTGTGTTGAGCTGAACTATACTACCACTTAGAACCTGTTTCTGCCTCTGCAGAACAAAGATCACAGTAAGCCCCTCCTCAGAAGATTAGGTGCAGATTAAATGACGTGTCTGAAAAACTCTTTATGAGGGACTATGCAGGACTGTGTATCTCTCCTTTAGGGGACAGTCTTGGAAACTGAGTTGTTATGACACATTTCCAAGATGGCCACCATTTCCCATCTACTCCATGCCATGCCTAGGCCAGGATGAACCAGAGATGGAGAGATTGGCCAAGATCCCAGCCTGGTGACTGCCTCTCTCTGGCTAGGGCTGCTTGCCTTACTGACAGGCCCACAGGACCGAGAAGGTCAGCTTTTGGGGGCAGCAGGCCAACCATCTTGACACAGGGGCAGAATTGTGAGCTCCAGCTCGATTATTTATCATATCCAAGCCTCCAAGATGACCCATGGCCTTACTTTATGAGAAAATCTTGGGGCTTTCTGAAGCCAGAGGGAAGAAGGTCAACCTGCTGAGTCCCAATTCTGTTTACACCAAGGTACAGATAGTACTAAACACAGAAGACAGCCCATCTCCTGACACTTTTAGCTAAATTTCAAGCATTCAGTAGCATGACAAAGATTCAACTTTCTATAACAACTCCATGGCATCAGTAGACCAGTTTTGCAGATAAGGAAAACTGAGGCCCCAAAAAGATTGAGTAATTTGCCCAAGGTCAAACAGTTAAAATGGTGGTGCTGTAACTCCAACCAAGTGTGTCATCAAACTTTCTGGACTCTGTCGTAGGAAGCCAATCTGTATTTCCTGGTGACAACCCTGCCATGGGGGCCTTGCTGGCCTCACCAAAGGGCACATGCATACCTACTAGCCCCATGGAAAAGATGTGCAAAGATGAGCCTATATTCCCCAAGAGCTAGCACTGTATCAGCTATGGCTACCCACCAACTGGCCAGCCAGCTCTGAATTCTTTTTTTTTTTTTTTTTTGAGATGGAGTCTCACTCTGGTGCCCAGGCTGAAGTGCAATGGCTTGATTTCGGCTCACTGCAACCTTTGCCTCCTAGGTTCAAGTGATTCTCCTGCCTCAGCCTCCTGAGTAGCTGTGATTACAGGTGTGCACCACCACACCTAGCTAATTTCTGTATTTTTAATAGAGACGGGGTTTCACCATGTTGGCCAGGCTGGTCTAAAACTGCTGACCCCGTGATCTGCCTGCCTTGGCCTCCTAAAGTGCTGGGATTACAGACGTGAGTCTCCGTGCCAGCCAGCTCTGAAATTTTTATGGTCTATTTATCTCTGTTTGCTCTGAGCTTCATGATTGAGACCATGGTTCACTGCTAGCTTCCTTTCTTTTGTTGCCCTCTGCCTTCTTGTCAGGTCTCACCAGCAGCAAGGGCAGCCAACCACCAGGCCCAGAGCTCCTCCTGACGGTGCACAGTCCTGACTTCATCCTGTGGTTCCTCCCCCTCCAGTGGAATCAGGAGTCCACACAAGAGATGTGGCCTAGGACCTATCTGCCCTACTTTCCCAACTATTTTAAGCCGGAAAGCTAAATTTTGCTTTCAACCAGCTGAACAAGATCAGCCTTTATCCCAGAACTGACAGGGGTGCCCACTCCACCCAATACCAACTGTTAACTGGAAAAGTCACAGGCTGAGCTCACCAGTGCATGCCCCATGGCTGGGTGATACACAGTCATTTCCAGACAGCTGGCCTAGGCCTGGGTCTCTGGGCATGTGGCCACCACACCACAGACTATGTAGCAATGATTAAAGAAACCAGCAAGCAAGCAATTAGCCTTGAGGTAATTATTCTAATTAATCCAATCGGAGTCTGTTTCTGCCCCATTCAGCCAACAGAGAAGAGGAGAAGGAATGACAGATGAAGTGATATGAAGGTAAAAAGTATTTCCCTAGAGAACAGCATTAAGAGGGGACCCACCCAGGCCTAACATGGGAAGATTACAAAAAACAACTGCTAACTAGGTTTGGAAAGGAATCTGTAATACTTCCAGAAGATTCCATGACGCCTTGCTCTAAATGCCCAGGTTTAGACACTGCTGAGTCAATGTTTGCGATGCACCAACATCCATGCTGATTACTATTAAATATAAAATTGTATTCCTGCCATGCTGTCTTGGATGGGTACAGACACCATTGCCACCACCACCAACTGAAGTCTGACTAAGATGCTTACTACTAGAATCCCTCCCTATCTGCACGGCACCACGGTTTTCACCGGCCCTCCTTTCCAATCTGCAGCTTTACTGCTCATCACCTCTGAGCTAGGATCTGTACCAGGAAACGAGAGAAAGCATCACTTCTTACCAGTTTACATGCAGGATTTGATGAGGGGCACTACTAATAGGCAGGTGTTCATCCACCTGCAAACCAGGTAATGTAGGTAAGCAGCTGTGAGAAGATTTAATTAGTGGAAGGGTCCAGATTCTACAGCAGTGACTCTCAACTAAGGATGATTCTGCACTTCCCCTGCCTCAGCATTTGGCAGTGTCTGGAGATTTTCTGGTTGTCATAAAAGAAACTATTGGCACCTAGGAGATAGAGGCCAGGAATGCGGCTACAGTCTACAATGCCTGAACAGCCCCACACAATGAAGACTTATCGAGCCCCAAATAACAATAGCACTGCTGAGAAGCCCTGATCTAGAGTTCACCAGAGCATCCTCAACCACAATCTCTGTCTCTACTAATGAACTCCATCTGCCTCCCATCAACATCTAGCCACTCTTACCTATGGCTACTCCTGCTACTGCAGCCAAAGACACTGCTGTTGTATACTTTCTCCACCTTTCTCTGCTTGGCTCATTCCTAGTCACTTTTCAAATTCCAGTTCACTTCCTCCCCAAAACTTCCATCACTCCAAAGTGGGAAAGATGTCCCCCTCTTCAGTGTGCTTTCCTAGTTACCTTCCTGGGCCATAACTTACCCACCTGCCTGAAGCCTCCACGGGGCTTGAACTCCATGAAGGGAAATAATCATGTTTCGGGCTCCACTAAATTCCTAGTTCCTTTCCCAATGAGAGAGCGGGGCAATCACGGAGGGGTTGTATATGAAAGCAATCACCCATTTAAGTACCTACCCTGTGCCAGGCCCTATCTTAGACAACAAATAACCACATTTCATTCTAATAGGCTTCGGAAGTTGGCATCATCCCCACTTACAGATGGGAAAGCCAGCTAGAGAACGCCTACAAGATCCTAAAGCAAATGAGAGAAAAGCTGGATTCAAAGCCTGGGGCAGCACTTTTCAGGACATGGCTGAGCCTCCCACACTAACTCCACAGCCAAGTCTGAATCCAGAAGGGGCTGACAGGGACTCAGAAAGCTTTAGGACTATTCTGAGGAAAATTCTTTTCCTGATGATGCAATCCTGTTGCTGATCACTAACAGATCTGCATACTAAGAACTCAAAACTTCTGTTCTTCAATCCAGGGTGTGCATGTGTTAAGGAGAGGAGAAGTCCCAAAACCAAAAATGCCTTGTGATCTCATTAAGCACCAGACCACTACTAGACCTCCTGACAACCACCCTGAGGGCCAATGACTACACAGAAAATTAATATCCCACTAAGAGACCAAATGGTCCTTGTGTCAGGTCATTTTAGCACTGACAATCCTTCAATGGAGTCAGACTCCAACCTGCCTTACACACTGAGCACTCTGGGAGGGTGTGTCTTGGAAATCCCTTAAAATCTTAAAGCATTCTGCCAAGACATCCATCTGGGAATGCCATGCAGATCTGAGAAGCTCAGAAGCCCACGGTAAGAAGGCATCTGACAGGTAGGTTGTCCCCCAGGTTTCAGATGCCTAAGGAGCCAAAGCATCGCTTCTGCTACTACTGACAGGAGGTCTTAGCACAAGGCTCTGCTGCCATCCCCAACACGGAAGCAGCCTCAGCTGCTTGACTCAAATGAGATAGATGGCCTGCCCTTATGATATGAAGAGGGTTCCAGGGATTCTGCTGCTCCTCATGACTTTGGCCCTACTGACTCACTTCGGAACCTGAGCTGCTCACGACAAAAGCCCAGTGTGCCTTCATCCTGTATTTGGTGGTGGTCAACCAAGCTGCTCCGAAAACAGCTGCAGTCTAGACCTAAGAGGTTTTGGGGATTACTAAATTACATTACTAGGTTTATCTTTTTCAGGACTGGAGGAGGCAGCTTCCAAGTAGTTTTCACTTCACAGAAACAGCAGAGGTGTTCCCACTGGCAACCTCCTCTGGGGGCCAGGGCACTGAATAGGATCTGGGACCAAATATAGGCCAAAATCCTAAGTTCTGCTGCTCATGCAACTATAAGGCCAAACAGACGGTCAAGAGACCAGCTGTATTCTGTTGCATTCAGTCCTGACTACAGGTAACACGTTCTTACAAAGAACTGATGGGCTCTTCTGCAGCCAAGAAGCCAAGAGGGAATAATTCTAAGAGTGTGCTGCTCTCTATTCTTAGCCCAACCACTAATTTGTCCAACTCCAGGGAAGTCACTCCCACTCCTGGGAATGGAGAATGTGCTTCAATTAAATAATCTCTGGGGCCTTTGCCTGTGACTATTTTCTCAGTTAAGGAATCCATGAACATTTTCTGTTAAGGAAACAAAAAATGACAAAACAGGAAAGACTTTTAGATAGTAAATTCAAAAAACATTTTTTTAAAGTATAGATTTGGAAATGGAAGGCCAGAACGGAAAACTGAAAAAATCAAAGGGAAACGTCTTAGCCTTTTGAAAAGATGGCGTTCAATGAATTCTCAGCCAAGTCAGTGATCCCGTCAAACCTGCCTTCGGGCACAGGATTTCCACATCAGTTCCGAGCCCTATTATCTTGCTATAGGTATTTAAACACAGAACCCTTCTCTTGCTCCTACTAGGCTGCTGCTTTCTGGGCTAGGGTGGGTAGTTAAGGCAACAGGCGCCGGGCCGCCCCCTCCACCCAGGTGGGTTACCTGAGCACAGTCACGCTCCCTCTGCGCACCGGCAGGGAAAGCACTGGTTCCGACACCCGAATAGGCTTGAACTGGAACTTGCAGCCGAAGCATAGCGCAGAATCGCTAAAGAAGGACACGGACACGATGGGGCGCTCGAAGATGTGGATGGGGTCCACGTGAGACACGATGCAGCCGCCGGGCTGGTAGTCGTTGATGACGGCGCTGTTGACGAAGCCCTCGGGGATGACGCGGTGCTCCACCAGCTTTTGGATCACCAGCTGGTGCACCCACTCGGGGATCTCGTCCACGTCGCCCGGCGGGTAGAGGCGCTCCTGGCCGGGCCCGCGCTTCTGCAGCTGGGCGCCGTAAGTGTAGCCTTCGCCAAAGAAGTACTTGTTGCGCAGTGGGGCCCGGTCCACCGTGTGCTCGTTGTACAGGCCCTTCTCAGCGCGGGACACCACCTCGTCGATGCGGGCCTCGATCTTGGCGCACTCATCCTGGCTGAAGAGGCGCATCTGACGGATGCCGCTCTTCACCTTGCGCGCCTCCTCCTCCTTCTGCAGCTGCTGCTCCTCGTAGTCGCTGCGCTCGGGGTCCGAGTCTTCCTGATACTTGCGCTTGGCCCCGGACACCGGGTAATGTTCGGCGGCGGCGGCGGCCGCGGCTGCGGCGGCTACGGCGGCGGCAGCTGCAGCGGCGGCCTCCCGGCTGCCGGCCTTGTAGTTGTCCCGGGACGTCATGGACTTGAGCTTCTCACGCAGGTCCGTGTAGCCGCTGGCGGCCGCCATGGCCCCCGCGACGCTGCTCTAGGGTCCTCCGGGGCGGGCGGGGCAGCCGGGCATGGCTCTAAGGGGACGCTCCCCGGGAACCCCGGAGGGAAAGGGGGTCCTTAGCGCCGAACTCTCATGCGTGGGCTGGGGACCCGGAGGGGGGCGTCGAGGGTCCGGGCGTGGGGTCGGGCCTCAGGGGCGACGGGTCATGCAACGACAACGGGGCTTCCTCCTCCTCCACCTTCTCCACGTCCCGGGGGGCAGAGGCGCCGGCAGCGTCTCATGCCGCGGAGGGCTACTGCGGAGACGCGGCCCGACTCCCGACCAGACCCTCGGACGTCCGGCCCGGCCCGCACTTTAAAGCTCTCCTCACGACGTCACGGGCCGCCAGCCCGACGTCCGCCAGCGCCGCTCCTTAGCGGGTTCCTCAACGCGCAAGCGCAGTGCTGCCGGCCACCGCGGCTCCGCGCGCTACAGGCATGCGCGTGCGTGCAGGCCGGGTCGGCAGAAGCGCCGGCGCAAGCGCAGACCGGAACGACTCGCCGTCCGCCGCCCCTCCCCCACTCGCTGAGGGGCTTCGAGGGAGCGCTCTCAAACAGCAACCTGTCTCCACGCCGCGCCGCCTCCAGGACCGAAGGGCTCCCTCTACAGGGTGCGCTCACACAGCCAACAGTGTCGCCATGCCGCGTCACGGCATCGTCCAAATGGCAGACGCCTCAACCCCAGCGTGCAATCATCGGGGAACCGCCAGGCCGCCCCGTTACCTCCCCCTTTGGCACTTCCACTTCTTTAATTGGGCCGTCGGCCACGCGCGGGGCAAGCCCTGACTGGAGTTTCCGGAAGTCGGTTGGTAATTATGCCCGTCAATCAGGCAGTCTCCTAGGCTACTGCGTCCGTCACTTAATTAGCGGCTGGGAGAGCAGTGAGGACCCCTAAAGGGGAAATGGGTGGCTGAATAAGTGCCTGAATGGAGACTCCGCTGAGGAAAGCCCTCAGGACGCCTAAGGAAACTTCTGAAACCCGCGAAAACTTGTCAGATTGCGGGACCGAGAGCACGCGGCCCGAGCTGGGAACCCAGATAGGTATGTCAGGCAGAAGCCGGACGCGCGTTGTAGGGGTACAAGCCAGCTTGCTGCCGCTGCCGCCGCCGCCCGGAGCAGACGTTCCGCTAGTCACGTCCCGGTGACGGCTGGCGCGGGGGCGCGCTGGGGTGGCGTCGAGCCTCCTGGGTGCTGGAGATGGGCGTGGAGGCACCTCCTCCGGGAACGGCGGAAGAATACTCCAGGAAGCGAACGGGAGCAAGGATAAAGCTAAGCTATAATGACTGAAGTCAATTCGAAGAAGTTTTGAAGCAGTCAGCAAAGGCGTGGTTGGGCGCGGGGTCTCACGCCTGTCATCCCAGCACTTTGCAAGGCCGTGGCGGACGGATCACTTGAGCCCAGGAGTTCGAGACCAACCTGGCCAACATGGCGACCGCATCTCTACAATAACTTTTTTTTTTTTTTTTTTGAGACGGAGTTTCGCTCTTGTTACCCAGGCTGGAGTGCAATGGCGCCATCTCGGCTCACCGCAACCTCCGCCTCCTGGGTTCAAGCAATTCTCCTGCCTCAGCCTCCCGAGTAGCTGGGACTACAGGCACGTGCCACCACGCCCAGCTAATTTTTGTATTTTTAGTAGAGACGGGGTTTCA
>PVKV010038472.1:0-13880 GCA_004027835.1 Alouatta palliata | reverse complement strand
AAAAAAAAAAAAAAAAAAAAACAGGCCGGATGTAGTGGCTTAAGCCTGTAATTCTAGCACTTTGGGAGGCCGAGGTGGGTGGATCACCTGAGGTCGGGAGTTCAAGACCAACCTGACCAACATGGTGAAACCCATCCCTACTAAAAATACAAAATTAGCCAGGCATGGTGGCACATGCCTGTAATCCCTGCTACTTAGGAGGCTGAGACAGGAGAATCACTTGAACGGGGGAGGCAGAGGTTGCAGTGAGCAGAGATCAGGCCCTTGCACTCCAGCCTGGCAACAAAAGTGAAACTCTGTCCCAAAAATTAATTAATTAAAATAAAATAAATGCAGAGTCTCAGGCCCCTCCCATGCCTGCCACATCAGAATCTGCATTTCGGCAGGATCCCAGGGGCTTCCTGTGCCTATGAAATCTGGAGAGGGCTAGCCTAGTTTCCCACAGCCTGGATCTGGCTGGTGCATTCCTGTGGTGGCAGTTTAACATTTTCCTTTGTCCCCTGTATTTCCTGTAAACTGGGAGTTAGGTCCCAGGGTGCAGTTAGATCAGGTTTGGTGTGGGCAAGACTGCTTCAGAGATGGCATTGTTTGTGGAGGCGGAGGCTGGCTGGATGGGCTCCACTGGGAAAGACGGGAGGGGAGCAAGACAAGTCTGGGGACACTTCCTGGAATGTTTTGTTTTTATTTTTGTTTTGAGATAGTGTCTTGTTCTGTCACCCAGGCTGGAATGCAGTGGTGGAATCATGGCTCACTGCAGCCTGGACCTCCCAGGCTCAAGCGATTCTCCCATCTCAGCCTCCTGAGTAGCTGTGACTACAGACAGGGACCACCACACCTGGCTAATTTTTTGTTTTGTAGAGATGGGGTCTCACTGTGTTTCCCAGGCTGCTCTTGAACTCTTTTTTTTGAAACGAAGTTTCACTCTGTTGTCCAGGCTGGAGTGCAGTGGCGCCATCTCGGCTCACTGCAACCTCCGCCTCCCAGGTTCAAGTGATTCTCCTGCCTCAGCCTCCTGAGTAGCTGGGACTACAGGCGTATACCACCATGCCTGGCTAATTTTTGTATTTTTAGTAGAGATGCCGTTTCACCATGTTGGTCAGGCTGGTCTCGAACTCCTAACCTTGTGATCCACCTACCTTGGCCTCCCAAAGTGCTGGGATTACAGGTGTGAGCCACTGCGCTCAGTGTGCTCTTGAACTCAGGCTCAAATGACCTTCCCACTTCAGCCTCCCAAAGTTTTAGGATTACGGGCGTGAGCCTCCATTCTCTCTGGGTTTTGAATAGAGTGTGCTTGGGAGAGAAACAGGAAAAAGCATTCCCAGTGCAGGGTGTGAGTGTGCAGAGACCCAGATGACGGGTTGCCCTGGGAGAGATGGAGGTTGGCCTGGCTGGATCAGAGGTGGGACAGTCTAAGGGTGACCTCTGAACCATTTTGGAGCCTCTAACACCCAGATGAGGACCCGCAAATTAGCTCCAGAGTTTGAGGTCCAGAGTCAACCCTCCCTCCAGCCCACCCTCTTTCTCACCTCGTCCTCTTCTCCCCTGCCAGGTGGAACCCAGCACAAAGCTATTTCCTGCAGTCTTCGTCTTGCCCACCCACCAGAACGTCATCCAGTTTGAGCTGGGGAAGCAGAAGGTATGAGTGCCGTGATGGGGTTGCTAATGGGGGCAGGCTGAGGCAGGAGGTGGAGAGGGTGGTCAGGCAGGCAGAGCCACTGAAGGGGAGGGGGCAATCCAAGAGGTCTCCCTGGAAGTGGTGTGGTGGGATGGCAGGGGTGGGAGCTGGCCATCTTGACCCATGCGTGCCTCTCTGCCCCCAGAACATCATGCCATTGTCAGCTGCCATGTTCCAGAGCGAGCGCAAGAACCCAGCCCCGCAGTGCCCACCGCGGCTGGAGATGCAGATGCTAATGCCAGTGTCCTGGAGCCGCATGCCCAACCACTTCCTGCAGGTGGAGACGCGCCGCGCCGGCGAGCGACTGGGCTGGGCCGTGCAGTGCCAGGAGCCGCTGATCATGATGGCGCTGCACATCCCCGAGGAGAACCGGTCAGGGCCAGCCCAGTGACGCAGGGGTGGGCAGGTGTTGCAAGCCCTTTGGGGTCTGGGTCCGACTCAGTGCCTCCCCCCAGCACAACCCTGGGATTCCAGACAACACCCCAAGAAGCTCCAGACCTACCTCAGGGGACTCGGGCTCAGTTCAGACATCTCCAGATTACACCGCAGGGGGATACGGACCCAACTCAGGGGCCTCTAGGCCACCCCAGTGGACCCACCCTAAGGAAACCCAGGCAATACCCCAGGGGCTCAGACCCTCCCCACAGGGCCCCAAACCCCTCTCAGGGAGCCAGACTCACATCAGAGAGCCAGATAACACCCCAGGGGGCCTCAAGTACACCCCAGGATCCCTGGACATTATTCGGGGAGGCTTGGATGCACCCTAGAGTCTCTTGGGCATATCCAGGGAGACTTTAAGAAAAATCCCAGGGCCGGGCGCGGTGGCTCACTCCTGTAATCCCAGCACTTT
The DNA here is from genome assembly GCA_004027835.1 of Alouatta palliata. NCBI lineage: Eukaryota > Metazoa > Chordata > Mammalia > Primates > Atelidae > Alouatta > Alouatta palliata. The sequence goes on along the minus strand of PVKV010038472.1, from coordinate 11,355 downwards.
GGGAGGCCGAGGCGGGCGGATCACAAGGTCAGGAGATCGAGACCATCCTGGCCAACATGGTGAAACCTCGTCTCTACTAAAAATACAAAAATTAGCTGGGCATGGTGGGCGCGCGCCTGTAGTCCCAGCTACTCGGGAGGCTGAGGCAGGAGAACTGCTTGAACCCAGGAGGCGGAGGTTGCGGTGAGCCGAGATCGCGCCATTGCACTCCAGCCTGGGTAACAAGAGCGAAACTCCGTCTCAAAAAAAAAAAAAAAAAAAAAAAAATGCAAAAATTAGCCAGTTGTGGTGGTGTGCACCTGTAGTTCCAGCTACTTGGGAGGCTGAGGCATGAGAATTTCTTGAACCCAGGAGGCAGAGATTGCAGTGAACTAGGATTGTGCCACTGCACTCCAACCTGGGCAACAGAGCGAGATGCTGTCTGAAAAAATAGAACTCTGAACATGGGAAGGATCCCAGACTCGCCCAGGAGGCTTCTGACCTACCTACCTACCTACCTACCTACCTACCTACCTACCTACCTACCTTCCTTCCTTCCTTCCTTCCTTCCTTCCTTCCTTCCCTCCCTCCCTCCCTCCCTCCTTCATTCCTTCCTTCCTTCCTCCTTCCTCCATTGAGCAAATAGCTCTGGGTTCCTCCTATGTGCTAGGTAGTGCTCTAAGATAGAGACACCAAGCCCCTAAGAAGTGACATTCTAGTAATGCTTGTATATAACTCAGTATGCTCAAACATGCCCAAAGGGACCCAGAGTCATCCTCAGGACCCCAGATGCACCCATTTATTAATGTATTCATTCAACAAATATTTCTGGGCACAGAGGCTCATGCTTGTAATCTCAGCACTTCAGGAGGCTGAGGAGGGAGGGCTGCTTGAGGCCAGAGGTTTGAGACCACCAGGAAGCATAGTGAGAACCCGTCTCCCCGCAAAATTTTTTTCCCCAATGCCGCCCCCGAAAATTTTTTTTTTAAATTAGCATGGCTTGGTGGTGCACACCTGTAGTCTCAGCTACTTGGAGGCTGAGGCAGGAGGATTGCTTAAGCCCAGGAGTTCAAGGTTGCAGTGAGCTAGGATCGCACCACCGCACTCTAGCCTGGGCAACAGAGCAAGACCCCATCACTAACAAACAACAACAGGCTGGGCGCGGTGGCTCACGCCTGTAATCCCAGCTCTTTGAGAGGCTGAGGCGGGCAGATCACCTGAGGTCAGGAGTTCGAGACCAGCCTAACCAACATGGTGAAACCCCGACTCTACTAAAAATACACACACACAAAAATTAGCCACAAAATTAGCTGGACCTGGTGGCACATGCCTGTAATCCCAGCTACAAGGGAGGCTGAGGTAGGATAATTGCTTGAACCTAGGAGGTGGAGGATGTGGTGAGCCAAGATCGAGCCATTATACTCCAGACTGGGCAAGGAGAGCAAAACTCCGTCTCAAAGCAAGCAAACAAAACCCTGAGCACTTTACTATGCGCTACGTGTGGTTTTGGGTGCTGGAAATAAACAACAGCAAAAACAAAACAGGCAGAAACGTCCTGCCCTTGGAGTTTACATTCTAATCGCACTCAGACACAACCACTGTACTCAGACCTGCCAGAGAGGGGTTCAAACCAAGCTGGGGGCCCAAACACATCTCGGGGACGTCAGGTGTTCTACATGGACTCTCAGACTTTTACAAAGTCCCAGACCATCAAGGGACCCCAGAGGTATTCCAGGGGCCCCCAGATCCCTTAGGGACTTCCAGAACCATTGAAAGACTCCTAGATCCAGCTTCATGGCCCTCACAGAACCCTAAGCTAGGAGGCCACTGGGACTCCCTGCTGCAGCCACGGACACTCATCTAAGCGTCTCTGCCTCTCTGGGGTCTGTCTCTGTCTCCCGTCTTCTCCCACGATGGATGAATTGATAGATGGAATGGTAGGGGTTTGAAGGAGAGATGAATGATGATGGAGGAGACGGAGGAAGAGATGGTGGCTGGACGCATGCATGAGGCTCATTCATCCGTCCCTGTCTGTGTTTCCCCCTCTGCTGCAGGTGCATGGACATCTTGGAGCTGTCAGAGCGCCTCGACCTGCAGCGCTTCCACTCACACACCCTGCGCCTCTACCGCGCTGTGTGTGCCCTGGGCAACAATCGCGTGGCACACGCTCTGTGCAGCCACGTGGACCAGGCTCAGCTGCTGCACACCCTAGAGGACGCGCGCCTGCCAGGCCCATTGCGCGCAGGCTACTACGACCTCCTCATCAGCATCCACCTCGAAAGTGCCTGCCGCAGCCGCCGCTCCATGCTCTCTGAATACATCGTGCCGCTCACACCTGAGACCCGCGCCATCACGCTCTTCCCTCCTGGAAGGAGCACAGAAAATGGTCACCCCCGGCACGGCCTGCCGGGCGTTGGAGTCACCACCTCGCTGAGGCCCCCGCATCATTTCTCACCCCCCTGTTTTGTGGCTGCCCTGCCAGCTGCTGGGGTGGCAGAGGCCCCCGCCCGCCTCAGCCCTGCCATCCCGCTGGAGGCCCTGCGGGATAAGGCACTGAGGATGCTAGGGGAGGCGGTGCGCGACGGTGGGCAGCACGCACGCGACCCCGTCGGAGGCTCCGTAGAGTTCCAGTTTGTGCCTGTGCTCAAGCTCGTGTCCACCCTGCTGGTAATGGCTTCCTCCTGCTTCCCTCTGTCCTGTTCTTCTTCCACATTCCCAAAACTCCAAAGATACATGCATCAATCCTCCTCCATTTATGCATCCAACCACCCATTCATTCCCTCCTCTATACATCCATCCACCTTTCTTTTTATTATTATTATATATATATTTTTTCGAGATGGGAGTCTCACTCTGTTGCTCAGGCTGGAGTGCAGTGGCGCTATCTCAGCTCACTGCACCCCCTGCCTCCCAGGTTCAAGCAATTCTCTTGCCTCAGCCTCCCTAGTAGCTGGGATTACAGGCATGTCCTACCTCATCCGGCTAATTTTTGTATTTTTAGTAGAGATGTGCTTTCACCATGTTGGCCAAGCTGGTCTCCAACCCCCTGACCTTGGGATCCTCCCACCTCGGCCTCCCAAAGTGCTGGGATTACAGATCAGATGTGAGCCACCGCGCCCAGCCTCCATCCACCTTTCTATGTATCCTTCCACCATCTCCCTATCCTTCATTCACCTTTCCCTCCATCTGCTCACCTGTTAACTATTTGTTTACTCATCTCTTCTTTCTTCCCATTTATCCAGCCAACCATCTTTCATCCGTCCATCAATCCATCAGTCCTCCACCCACCTTTCCATCTACTCATCCACTCATCCATCCTATCCATTCATGTATATAGATCATCTTGCCATCAAGTCCATCTGCCTTTCTATCCTTTTATTCTCCACCCACTTCATTCATTCATTCATTCATTCATTCATTCATGTACCCATCTATCCATCTATTTGCCCATCCATTCTTTCATTCATTCATATAGCAGTCCATCTACCATTCTAAGTGTTCACCTATCCACTTACTCATTTATGTATTAATTTATTTTTCTTTCCATAGATCCAATAATCATCTCCTCCCACCTATGCATCCATCCATACCTCCATCAACAGATCCATGTGTTCCTCCATTTCCCACCTAGATATCATCCATCCATCCATCTCTCCATTCACATGTATGTACACCTGTCCACCTACCTACAAGTCCATCTAGCCATCCATACCTGTCCATATACCCATTCTTCTAGCCATCCCCTGTATCATGTACCCTTTTATTCTCACACCCATCTAACCATTTATATATCCATCTTTTTTGTTTTGCTTTTTGTTTTTGAGACAGGGTCTCACTCTGTCACAGGCTGGAGTGCAATGGCACCATAATGGCTCACTGCAGCCTCAGTCTCCTGGGCTTAAGCAATCCTTTTACCTCAGCCTCCTGAATAGCTGGGACTACAGGTGTGCACCACCATGCCCAGCCAATTTTTAAAGTTTTTGTAGAGGTGGCGTCTCGCTATGTTGCCCAAGCTTGTCTTGAACTCCTGGGCTCAAGTGATTCTCCCACCATGGCCTCCCACTGTTGGAATTACAGGCATGAGACACTCTGCTCAACCTAATTTTGTTTTTATTTCTTGTTTTAATTTAATTTTATTTTGTGAGAGCAGGGTTATGCCCGGGCTAGAAAGTGTGGCCTAATGGTAGCTCACTGCAGTCTCCAACTCCTGGGCTCAAGTGGTCATCCTGCCACAGCCTCCCAAAGTACTGGGATTACAGGTGTGAACCACCGTACCTGGACCCAACTTTTCATACACAAACCTATCCAGCCATGTGGCCAACCATCTCCCCTGCCCTCATGGCTATTCACTAATCTGTCTATTTAGCCACATATTCATTTACTTGTTCATGCCTCTATCACCCCATCCACCACCTACCCACCTACCTGTACATCGTTTGTCCTTCTCTCATCCATCTGTCACATCATCTCTTCCTCCACCATTTCCTTCATCTTTCCATCATCATCCGCTTATTCATTCATCTTTCCTTCAAACCTCCACCATTCCAACTCTCAATTCATCCAGCCAGCCGTCCAGTCCTCCCTCCATTCATCCATCTCTCTCTCCCCTCACTCTTCTTCCCTTTCATCTACTCCCTCTCTACTTCCATGTGTTAGCATCTTCTTAAATTTTTTTTCTTGAGATGGAATCTCCCTGTGTTGCCCAGGCTGGAGTGCAGTGGCATAATCTCAGCTCACTTCAACCTCTGTCTCCCTGGTTCAAGTGATTCTCCTGCCTCAGCCTCCTGAGTAGCTGGGACTACAGCCATGCACAACCACACTCAGCTAAATTTTTTTTTTGTATTTTTATAGAGACGGGGTTTCATCATGTTGGCCAGGCTGGTCTTGAACTCCTGGCCTCAAGTGATCCACCCACCATCCCCTCCCAAAGTGCTGGGATTACAGGTGTGAGCCACTGTGCCCTGCCTCATGTGTTAGCATCTCTATCGTGTTGACCGAGAGCTGGTGTATGCTGGGAGCTATGCAGAAGTAGGGTGTGTCCTGGTTCAGAGGACACAGCATATGCTTAGGCTTGGGAGAAAGGACACCCACCTGAGATGGGAGAGGCCACTCATATTTGGCTCTGTGGTCTGGGCTATGTGGATGGGTCACAGGGTATGGACCTGGGTGGACCTTAAGGAGGGTGGATGGCAAGGCGGGGGATGCCATTCCTTCTGTGGGAGGAATCGGATCAGCCAGTGCAGGAATGACTGGCATGTGCAGGAGGAGCAGGTCTGGAGAGTGAGGCCAGGGCCTGACGATGGAGGCCTTGCAGGCCACAGTGAAGAATCTAGAATTTGTTCTGTAGGTGATGGGTGTCTTTGGCGATGAGGATGTGAAACAGATCTTGAAGATGATTGAACCTGAAGTCTTCACTGAGGAAGAAGAGGAGGAGGAGGAAGAGGAGGAAGAGGAGGAAGAGGAGGATGAGGAGGAGAAGGAGGAGGATGAGGAGGAAGCGGCACAAGAGAAGGAAGATGAGGAAAAAGAGGAAGAGGAAGCAGCAGAAGGAGAAAAAGAAGGCTTGGAGGAGGGGCTGCTCCAGATGAAGCTGCCGGAGTCTGTGAAGTTACAGGTGGGCTGCGGCTTCCTGCTTTTCAGCCTCTGTCCATCTGGGCTGGGAGACAGAGGGTAGGTGGGGTGCGAGCCTGGACCTCTCCCTCAGGCAGTGGTGAGCTGTGGAAATGCATGTGGCAGGAAGCGATGCTGCCTTGGAAAGATCTCTCTGTTTTCCATGGAGATGAGACCATGGAGAAGGCAGGCTTTTGGTTTTTTTTTTGGAGACAGAATTTTGCTCTGTCAGTGGCATGATGTTTGCTCACTGCAACCTCTGCTTCCTGGGTTCAAGCAATTCTCCTGCCTTAGCTTCCTGAGTAGCTGGGATCACAGGCATGAGCCACCACGCCTGGCTAATTTTTGTATTTTTAGTAGAGACGGGGTTTCGCCATGTTGGCGAGGCTGGTCTCGAACTCCTGACCTCAGGTGATCCACCTACCTCGGCCTCCCAAAGTGTTGGGATTACAGGCGTGAGCCACCGCACCCAATGAAAGCAGGCTTAAGGTTCTGGGCAGCAAATGATGGTGGCTGGACCGTGGAGGGCAGGGCCATGGAGAGGGGGAGAGGAAGCAAGAGAAGCTCCAAGAAGTCCCGATGGTCTCACCTCCACCTTTCCTCCCGCATGGCTGTCCTTCCACAGATGTGCCACCTGCTGGAGTATTTCTGTGACCAAGAGCTGCAGCACCGTGTGGAGTCCCTGGCAGCCTTTGCGGAGCGCTATGTGGACAAGCTTCAGGACAACCAGCGGGACCGCTACGGCCTCCTCATGAAAGCCTTCAGCATGACTGCAGCGGAGACTGCAAGACGTACCCGCGAGTTCCGCTCCCCGCCCCAGGAGCAGGTCACCTGACCTCTGACGCTGGCCACTCTTACTGTCTAAACCCCAACCTCAACATCTCCCGACTCTTGTCACTGCGGACCCTCAACCTCTAAACCCATGCTTGACCCCTAATTACACATTTACCTCCTACCTTCTGAACCCACCTGACCTCTGAGTCACCCCACACTGACGCTGACTCCTTTCAGACCTCTGGCCCTAGTCTCCCAAATAGTCATCATTAACTCACACTTCCACTCATGACCTTAGACAGAGACTTACGATTGCATCTTCTGTCTCTGATCTCAGAGTTCCTGCTTTGGGATCTCAGACCCTCATTCTAACTTTTGACCTTCCCCTAGATCAATATGCTCCTGCATTTCAAAGATGGTGTAGATGAGGAAGACTGTCCTCTCCCTGAAGAGATTCGACAGGATTTGCTTGACTTTCATCAAGACCTGCTGGCACACTGTGGTAAGGAGGGAGGATCAGAGAGTCCTCCCCATGCCAACTTTCCCTTGAGACTCCTCCAGAAGTTTCCCTCAGATTTCCTGACCTTAACCCTCTACAGTATTGGTGCTATGTAACTATTGGTTGAATGAATGAATGAATGAATGAATGAATATATTAGTGAACAGTTAGATGATACGTGGAAGGATATGTTTATATGGGTATTTGGGTGGATGGCTACAAGCAGATAAATGAATGGGTATGTCAACTGATGAAGAGAAGAAGTGGGTGAAAAATGGCTGGCTGGATAGATGGATGGATGAAGAGAAGGATGGATGATGGTTGAGAATTGGGTGGAGATTTGGTTCTCCACATATGGTCAAAGGTATGTAAAAAAAAAAAAAAAAAAGAGAGAGAACTGGGTGGAGAGAGATGGCTGGCTCGGTGGAAGGACAGATGATGACCTCCAGAGTTTCTGATGATGACAGGTCAGCTGATAGCCTTACTGTGATTCCCTTATACATGATGAATTATTTTTCCCTGACTTAAAATTTTCTCTTTGTCTTTGCCTTTCAACAGTTTAGTACGATACGCCTAGGTGTAGAGCTCTTTGACTTTATCCTACTGGAAGTTTGTTGAGGTTCTTGAATATATAATTATTTTTTATCAAAGCTGGAACATTTTTGACAATTATTTATTCAAATATTTTTCTGCCCCTTTCCTCTTCCTCTGGGACTCTCATTATGCACATATTGGTATACTTGATGGCATCCCACAGGTCTGTGAGATTTGCTTTCATTTTGCTTTGTTCTTTTTTTTTTTTTCTTGAGACAGTCTTGCTCTGTTACCCAGGCTGGAGTGCAGTGACGCGATCTCAGCTCACTGCAACCTCCACCTCCCAGGTTCAAGCAATTCTCTGCCTCAGCCTCCCAAGTAGCTGGGATTACAGGCGCCCACCACCACACCCGGCTAATTTTTATATTTTTAGTAGAGATGGGGTTTCACCATCTTGGTCAAGCTGGTCTTGAACTCCTGACCTTGTGATCCACCTGCCTCGGCCTCCCAAAGTGCTGGGATTGCAGGCATCAGCCACTGTGCCTGGCTCTTTTTTTTTTTTTTTTTTCTGGAGACAGTCTTACTCTGTCACCCAGGCTGGAGTGCAGGGGCACAATCTCAGCTCACATCCTCTGCCTCCTGGGCTCAAGCCATCCTCCTACCTTAGCCTCCTGAGAAGCTGGGACAACAGGTGTATGCTACCACACCTGGGTAATTTTAAAAATTTTTTGTAGAGTCAGGGTTTTGCCATGTTGCCCAGGCTGGTCTTGAACTCCTGGGCTCAAGAAATTTGTATGCCTGGGCCTCCCAGAGTGCTGGGATTACAAGTGTGGGCCACCACACTGGCCCATTTTTCTTTATTCTTTTGCTTTTCTGTTCTTCAGGCTAGATAATCTCTATGTCCTACCTTCAAGTTCACTGACTATTTCTCCTACCAGCTCAAATATGCTGTTGAATCCCCTCTAGTAATTTTTTATTTCAGTTACTTTATTTTTCAACTCCAGAATTTCTATATTTTAACAATCCACCTTTTTATTAGTATTCACTACTGGGTGAGTCACTACTATCATACTTCTTTTAATTCTTCAGACATGGTTTTCTTTAGTTCTTTGGACATATTTGCAAGGTTGATTTAAAAGACAAATGTTTCATAGAAGGAATAAATGAACAAAGACATGAACATATAAAGATGTAAACGAGGCCAGGGGTGGTGGCTCATGCCTGTAATCCCAGCACTTTGGGAGGCTGGGGTGGGCGGATTGCTTGAGCTCAGGAGTTCAAAACCAGCCTCGGCAACATGGCAAGAACCCCATCTCTACAAAAAAAAAAAAAGTACAAAATTAACAGGGCATGGTGGCACACACTTGTAGTCCCAGCTATTCAGAAGGCTGAGGTAGGAGGATGGCTTAAGCCTAGGAGGCAGAGGTTGCAGTGAGCTGGGATCACGCCACTGCCCTCCAGCCTGGGCAACAGAGCAAGACACTGTCTCAAAAACAAAAACAAAAACAAAAAAACTCCATGAATGCAAATATGCACAAATGAAGAAGTGAGTGTGTAAGCAGGTGAATAAACAAACTGATGAATGACATTACCCCTTGCTTGACCACTTCCAGGAATTCAGCTGGAGGGAGAGGAGGAGGAACCAGAGGAAGAGGTCACCCTGGGCAGCCGCCTCATGAGCCTGTTGGAGAAAGTGCGGCTGGTGAAGAAGAAGGAGAAGAAAACTGAGGAGGAGCAGCCAGCTGAGGAGAGCAAACCCCGTGAGGACTGGGTCACTGGGGAAAGGGCAGGGGTGGGGTGGGCAGCCCCGTGTCTGGGGAGCCTCATGCCCCAAAGAGGGCATGAGGACAGATGCAAGGGGAGGGATAGAGAGGCAGAAGGGAGAGGGAAGAGCGGCGGGCTCATGAGAAGGGAGGCAAACTGGAAGCAGGTGCAGTGGGGTGGCTCACGCCTGTAATCCCAGCACTTTGGGAGGCTAAGGCGGGTGGATCACTTGAGGTCAGGAGTTCAAGACCAGCCTGGCCAACTTAGTGAAACCCATTCTCCACTAAAAATACGAACATTAGCCGGGCATGGCAGTGCACACCTGTACTCCCAGCTACTTGGAGGCTGAGGCACGAGAATGGCTTGAATCCAGGAGGTGAGGGTTGCAGCGAGCCCAGATTGCGCCACTGCACTTCAGCCTGGGTGACAAAGCGAAACTCTGTCTTAAAAAAAAAAAAAAAAAAAGAGGCATGCTGGAGGTTAGGCCCAAAGATAGGGGCTGCAGAACGTGTGTGTTGGGACCAGGGTGACACAGCCTACCAGCTTAGTGGCAAACCTCTAACCCAGGGATGGCGGCACCCCTGAACCACTGTGGCTCCCGTGGCCTTGCAGCTTCTCTTTTCTCTCTTGATGAGATGATTACCATGCTGAGGGTAGACAAGCAGTTGTGATGAATGTTAGGCCAATGTGTTATTTTGCAAACTGCTTATTAGCTGTATCTAACAAGGACAGAGTTCCTGACGTTGCTACAGGTTTTATCCCACGACTTTTAGGAAACTTTTATGGGACCACCTCAGCCAGGCACTGTTACCAGGGCTGGGAAATACAGCTGAGGGGGGAAAGTCAAAGTCCCTGTTAAGAAACTTTAGATTTTTAATTTTTTTTTTTTTTTGAGACAGTGTTTTGCTGTGTTGCCCTGGCTAGAGGGCAGTGGGCCAACCCCAGCTCACTGCAACCTCCGCCTCCTGGGTTCAAATGTTTCTCCTGCCTCAGCCTCTCAAGTAGCTGGGATTACAGGCACACATCACCATGCCTGGCTATTTTTTGTATTTTTAGTAGAGACAGGTTTCACCATGTAGGCCAGGCTGGTCTCAAACTCCTGACCTCAGGTGATTCACCCGTCTTAGCCTCCCAAAGTGCTGGGATTACAGGCCTCAGCCACCATGCCCGGCCAAATCCACAGTATTTTTATAAACCAAACAGGATGATGACATGTACTTTCAAAGGTGCATGGTGAAGTGCTTCTGGTCGGCTCTGGTATCTTGCAGTTATACAATTAATTATTCCCACTGAAATGTTTAGGATGCCCTTGTGGTCTGGCTACTAGGGCAAATAGAACAAAGAGATTCTTGGGGGGAATAGAAAAAAGTTTGCCGGGCTGGGCACAGTGGCTCACACCTATAATCCTAGCCCTTCGGGAGGCCAGAGTGGGAGGATCACTTGAGCCCAGGAGTTCAAGGCTGCAGTGAGCTGTGACTGCACCGCTGCACCCCGGTCTGGGCAACAGAGCAAGACACTGTCTCAAAAACAAAGAAAAAAATCTGCTAGAATCTGCCTGCTCCTGGAGGTGGCGGATGGGGGTGGTAACTGGGAAAACTTCTGGAACGGGGGCCCCTCCCACATGGTTCTGGCCCGAGGCCCCGCGTGCTGACCTGCCCTGCACAGCGCTCCAAGCCTTGTGCTGTCTCCTTCCCAGGGTCGCTGCAGGAGCTGGTGTCCCACATGGTGGTGCGCTGGGCCCAGGAGGACTTTGTGCAGAGCCCCGAGCTGGTGCGGGCCATGTTCAGCCTTCTGCACCGGCAGTATGACGGACTGGGTGAGCTGCTGCGTGCCCTGCCGCGGGCGTACACCATCTCGCCGTCTTCCGTGGAGGACACCATGAGCCTGCTCGAGTGCCTGGGCCAGATCCGCTCGCTGCTCATCGTGCAGATGGGCCCCCAGGAGGAGAACCTCATGATCCAGAGCATCGGGTGAGAAGCTGCCCTGCCCCTTTCTCTCCTTACGCCCTTGGGTAATGGAGGCCCTCAGGATACAGTAACGTTCCCTTCCCCAACTTCCGGCCATCCTCTGGTTCACCTACTCCATCTCCCGGCTGCCAGCCCACCTCCCTGGGTAAGGTCTCCTTCCCTTACCTCTCCACCCTCAGCGGTAGCAGCTCTGCTTACTGTGTGACTCTCCGCATGACATTTACCCTT
>PVKV010038471.1:0-13884 GCA_004027835.1 Alouatta palliata | reverse complement strand
GGGGGGCTCTGTGTGTGTGTGTGTGTGTGTGTGTGTGTGTGTGTGTGGTTGTTGAGCTCTGTGCCTGTGCCCGTGTGTGGGAGCCCCTGTGGTGCTGCTACCTGCCATCCCAGCATGGCAGTGGGGGGTGGGCATGGATGGCAGAGGAGGGAGATGCAGGAAGTGACCAGTGCTTCCTCTGCTAGTCCCTGTGTGGTGACCACGCTGAGCTGTGGCTTGGAGTGGGGTCTTTGTCTGAGGCCCTGAGCCCGCATCAGGGCTGAAGCCACAGGCCAGGCTGGCCCCAAGGGCCCTTGAGGAGTGGTCTCTCTGAATGGCCTTGGACATGCCTCCCGCCCAGTCCCACTTGGTGGCCTGGCTGTGAGTGCCACCCCCATACATGGACATATGGTTCTCATGCAGCGCCATGTCCCAGGGTGGCTGTCAGCAGCCTCGGCCTCCCCCAGAGCCAACACAAACCAAGGCCCCAGTCATTTCTGGTCCACACGGAGACTAGCGGCCTGCGTGGATCAGCACCAGCAAGGGAAGAATGCAGGAAACCTCACGCAGAGGCGGGGCCGGGTGCGGTGGCTCACACCTGTCATCCCAGCCTTGTGGGAGGCTGAGGCGGGTGGATCACTTGAGCTCAGAAGTTCAAGACCAGCCTGGGCAACATGGCAAAACCCCATCTCTACAAAAAGTACAAAAAAAAATAGCCAGGGGTGGTAGCGCACACCTGTGGTCCTAGCTAACTGGGTCCCAGCTAGGACGCTGAGGTGGGAGGATTGCTTGAGCCCAGGAGGTTGAGGCTGGAGTGAGCTCTGATTGTGCCACTGTACTCCAGCCTGGGCAACAGAGGGAGACCCTGTCTTAACACAAAACACAGAGGCAGGGTGACTTCCACCATCCCTGCTCCTGTGCCCTGACACAGCTGCCCACTCAGTACCCTGTTCCTTCACACACACAAAACTCACCGCCTGAGAGTGGGACACAGGACTGGGGCAAAAGATGCTGGCCCCCATGTCCCATTGGTCAGCCCATCTGCAGACCTCCAGCCGGGGCCCTCTACTCGGCAGACCTCCAGGGCTCTGCGGAACACTGCATGGGCTGGGTCAAGCTCTCCTGGGAAGATAGGCCCAGCTCCAGGTTCCTGGGCTGAGTCAGGGTCTGGACCCTGCACCCCACCCCCCGAGGTTTCCCCTTTAGGCTGCCAGGCTGTCAGGTGACGGTCCCCGCTGTGTAGGGCTGGTTTACCAGAGGCCTTGCAGTCCCAGGCCCAGGTGAGAGCAGGAGGCTGTTTCAGAGCAGGTCCTGTATGTGCAAGCAACACGGGAAGCCTGCATTTCCTGAGCAGACAGCTGCTTAGAGCTGGGGAAAAGGAGGAGGAGCTTGGTGACCTGCGTAAGAGATCCTTCTGTCTCCTGTGTTTTTTTTTTTTTTTTTTGAGACAGAGTTTTGCTCTGTCTCCAAGCTAGAGTACAGTAGTGCAATCCTCCACCTTCTGTGTTCAAGCGATTCTCTTGCCTCAGCCTCCTGAGTAGATGAGACTACAGGCATGTGCCACCATGCCTGGGTAATTTTTGTTTTGGTTTGGTTTGGTTTGGTTTTTTTTTGAGACAGAGTCTTGCTGTGTCGCCAGGCGTCAGGCTGGAGTGCAGTGGCGCAATCTCTGCTCACTGCAACCTTCGCCTCCCAGGTTCAAGCAATTCTCCTGCCTCAGCCTTCCAAGTAGCTGGGACTACAGGCGCGCACCACCACACCAGCTAATTTTTGTATTTTTTAGTAGAGACAGGGTTTCACCATAGGCTCGATCTCTTGACCTTGTGATCCACCACGCCTGGCCAATTTTTGTATTTTTAATAGAGACAGGGTTTCACAATGTTGGCCAGGCTGGTGTCGATCTCTTGACCTCGTGGTCCACCCACCTCAACCTCCCAAAGTGCTGAGATTACAGGCGTAAGCCACTGTACCCAGCCCTTTCTGTCCTTTAATGGGACCCGGCCCCTGCCTCTTGGGGTTGGAGAGGCCATGGGACTTGTGACAGGTACCTCTCTGGATGGCCTGTAGTCTTGCCCATGGACAGAGCTGATGGGTGAAGGCCCCTCCTCATGCCCCTTTGGCAGCCATGCCTGATGACCACTTGCCTCCGGAGAAGGGGCCATAGGGCCAGGGGGGCCCTGATGTGCTGGGTGGGAGCCTCACATACTCCCGTCTGCCTACAGCGAGACCGTCTGGGAGAACATGGCACGCATGTGCGTGAAGACTCAGCGGCTGGACGTGGCCAAGGTGTGCCTGGGGAACATGGGCCACGCCCGTGGGGCCAGAGCGCTGCGTGAGGCAGAGCAGGAGCCGGAGCTGGAGGCCCACGTGGCCATGCTGGCCACGCAGCTAGGCATGCTGGTAAGTGAGCGCCCGCAGTGGGGTGGGTGGGAAGGCATCACACCTGCCACAGCCATAGTCCCCCAGGGAAGGAGGGGGGCACATCCACTGGCTTGAGCCTGCAGTGATGAGGGCAGAGCCAAGAGGCATGGCCCGGGAAAGCTGGGCAGACTGCAGCAGTGGAGGCGAGGCGGCTGCTGGCTCTCCAGGGTGTGTGCCAGGCAGGCGTGCAGGCCTGGAGCAGAACACCCAAGAGGCCCCCAGGTCAGCGGGTCTGAGCAGGCAACTTCTCGGGGTGGCTGTGGGAGGTGGGTGGTTCTCACACTGCAGCTGTGGGACAGGATGCCCTGTGGGTGTGGTGTTCACTGTGCCCGAAGCAGCCCCATGCGTCAGTGTGCTTGGCAGCATGGGAGGGCGCAGTGACTGGTGGCCTGGCGTGGAACCGTGTTTCTGAAGAATGTGTGGAGGCTGCAGACTCCCACCCATCCTCATTCCTCAGGAGGATGCCGAGCGGCTGTATAGGAAGTGCCAGCGCTACGACCTCCTGAACAAGTTCTACCAGGCCGCAGGCCAGTGGCAGAAAGCCCTCAAGGTAGCCGAGCGCCACGACCGCGTGCACCTGCGCCGAACTTGTCACCGCTACGCTGGGCACCTGGAGGCCAGCGCCGACTACAGCCAGGCCCTCAGCTAGTGAGTGCGGCCCTCGCGGCCTCCACCCTCGCTGGGCAGCTCTGGCTCCTGAGGCCTCTCTGTGCTGTTGTGAGGTGGCCAGGGAGGTTCTCTGAGGAGGGGTCTGTCTCAGGGCGGTGGCAGCCTTCTCAGCAGGAAGCTGCTGGGGCCTCGGAGATGTGGGGTTGCCCCTTCCATCCTAGGCCACCCAGGTTTTGAGGCAGAGAGAAAGACATCTGTCCCGTTGCTAGTGTTAGTTGCCGAGCACAGATGGGCTTGGTGTCTCCTGAGGACAGACAAACACCATGTCACCCCCTCCAGAGGAGAAGCTGCTCTTAGACCTGTTCCCGGGGTTCGGATGGGTAACCTGCCTCCCAGGGCCCCACAGTGCAGGGAGCCCCCACTGCCTCCAGGCCGCGCATGCTCAGGCCCTGCAGAGCTCCAGGCTGGGATCCCACACCCCGAGGGCCACCGCTCTGATGCGTTTCACCGACGCTGCCTCTCAGCCCATTTGCTTCCCATGGGGCTGAGACGGGAGGGAACAAGGACCTCCTGTCTCCTCTCACAGCTATGAGAAGTCGGACACACACCGCTTCGAGGTGCCCAGGATGCTGTCGGAGGACCTGCCGTCCCTGGAGCTCTACGTGAATAAGATGAAGGATAAGTGAGTGTCCCTGCCCAGGCTGCGGGACTGCACTCTATCCAGGCGGCCACGGCTTGCTCAAGTGCCCCCCTGCCAGGCTTCCTGCCTCAGTGGGCAGCATCCCCCGGCTCCTCAGAGCTATGGCAGGGCCCTGAGCCGGGCCCTCCTTTTGGAGAGAGCCCAGGGGCTTCACCCTTGGCCCGGCCTGTTTGCAGCTCAGCTGACATGCACTCTAAGGGTGGCACAGGTTGGGAGTGGGGGCCGTTCCAGGTGGGGGCAGGGCTCGGATGGAGAACCCACGCCTTGGGGCTGCCTGCAGGACCCTGTGGCAGTGGTGGGCACAGTACCTGGAGAGCCAGGGCGAGATGGACACCGCGCTGCACTACTACCAGCTGGCCCAGGACCACTTCTCTCTGGTCCGCATCCACTGCTTCCAGGGCAACGTCCAGAAGGTGAGGGCCCTGCAGGGGAGCCGGCCAGCCAGGCGCTCATGGGGCGGACACGAGGTGGACGCATGGCCACCGTGTCTTGTCTTTGGTTTCTTTGTCTTTCTAGGCTGCGCAGATAGCCAACGAGACGGGAAACCTGGCGGCCTCCTACCACCTCGCCCGCCAGTACGAGAGCCAGGAGGAGGTGGGGCAGGCGGTGCACTTCTACACCCAGGCACAGGCCTTCAAGAACGCCATCCGCCTGTGCAAGGTACCACGGAGCCAGGGTGGGGAGCCAGCGCGTCCCGAGGTTCAGGTGGAAAAGTGGAGAGAGAGGATCGTGTCAGGGACACGCTGTCTGGCCTCGCTCCTCATCCTGCCTGCCTCACTCATCCACCCCGCCGCCTGCCTCCATCTCACATTGTTTGCAAAGCGCTGAATTATCCCCAGATGTTTCCCGGGCTCCAGGGCTCCTGAGCGGTGGGTGAGGCTGCTTCATAGCCTGTGGCCTTGCAAACAGCAGACCCTCAAGGCAGCCGAGCAGGAGGGCCCTCCTAGAAAGCTGCTGGGCATTCTGCGCCTGTACGCATGTCCCAACCCAGGCTCTCACTTCCGGAAACATCTTCTGCGTCAGGTGTTTCTTGCAGTGCTCTGTAAAATAGAACACAAAGCTTCAGAAAATCCTTGTAGACAGACCCAGTAAGTCATCAGCTCCTTAAACCCATGACCGCAGAGATCGCTGAGCAGCATACCCAAGTGAAGGGTTGGTTCATACCTGGCCACGTTCCAGAGTCTCAGTGGGCCTGGGGAAGCTGGTGGGAGCTGCTTCCGGGCCCTGCCTCCCTCCTGTAGGAGAACGGCCTGGACGACCAGCTCATGAACTTGGCCCTGCTCAGCTCCCCAGAGGACATGATCGAGGTGGCTCGATACTATGAGAAGGCCGTGCAGATGGACAGGGCAGTCATGCTGTACCACAAGGTGAGGGCCTGCCACCGGTGGGGACTTCAGGGAGGGCAGCAGGCCAGGGCACCCTTGCCTGCACGAAGCTTCCATCCTTGGGCCCCCAGGCCTTGGGCAGCTGCTCAGAGCCTCCCACATCCATCCGCAGGCTGGTCACTTCTCCAAGGCCCTGGAGCTGGCCTTTGCCACCCAGCAGTTTGTGGCCCTGCAACTCATAGCGGAGGACCTGGATGAGACGTCGGCCCCTGCACTCCTGGCCCGCTGCTCCGACTTCTTCATTGAGCACAGTCAGTACGAGAGGGCGGTGGAGCTGCTGCTGGCTGCCAGGAAGGTACGGGGCGCTGGGGCCTAGGCTCGGCTCCACACAGGCACCACAGCTCGGGGCCCCTGTCGCCAGAGCCCATCAGGATGGCTGCTTACTTGGTCATGCGTTCTCGAGGAAGGCTGTGGCGGGTGCCCCTGCCCTGGAGTTCACGTACGGCACACCCAGGACTTCCGTGAGTGTGGACTCGCCGTCCTTCAGGCTGGCATCAGGTCACTTGCAGGGAGTTGCACTCACCTGTGTGGGGGGCAGAGATACATGACAGGAAATTTACCATTTTAGCTTTTTGTTGTTATTGTTGAGACAGGGCCTCGCTCTTGTTGCGCAGGCTGGAGTGTGGCGGTGCCGTCTGGGCTTGGCCTTGGCCTCACGACTCTCCCGCCTCCTGAGCAGCTGGGAATACAGGCATTTACCACCACCCCGAGCTAATTAAAAAACATTTTTTAGTAGAGACAGGATCTTACTATGTTGCCCAGGCTGGTCTTGAGCTCCTGGGCTCAAGCGTCCTCCTGCGTCAGCCTCCCAAAGCACTGAGGCTATGGACGTGAGCCCTGTGACTGGCTATGAACAGTTTCCTCTCAAAAGGAAATATGGTTGGTAGAAATACAGATGAAGGCCGGGCACCGTGGCTCACACCTGTCATCCCAGCACTCTGGGAGGCCAAGGCAGGTGGATCGCCTGAGGTCAGGAGTTCAAGAACAGCCTGGCCAACATGGTGAAACCCCATCTCTACTAAAAAATACAGAAATTAGGGCCGGCATGTTGGCTCACGCCTGTAATCCCAGCACTTTTGGAGTCTAAGGCGGGCGGATCACCTGAGGTCAGGAGTTTGAGACCAGCCTGACCAACATGGAGAAACCCTGTCCCTACTAAAAATAATAATAATAATACAGACCACAATTCATGGAGATGCCGTTTTTACTGGGCTAGTAGGGTGAAAAGGTGACAACACGCGCTAGATGGTCATGGGAAGCAGATACCTGGGTACTATGGAATACAGCAGGCAGTACCTATCCCCAGCCAAAGGTGCGTCTCCCCTGTCCCAGCCACCCCTGCCCTTAGGAGTTAACAGACAGTGCACGCACTCGTTAGCGTCATGTGCACAGGGTGTGCTCCGCACGGGGTTTATGGCAGTAAGGGCACCAGCCCTCTGTCTGTCACCGGGACGGTTGATCCTCAGGGATTCCTCAGCACCGTGGATGCCTGCGTAGCGGAGAGCATGTTGGCAGCTCCCAGCGTACTGAAATGGAAACACCTCCAAGGCAGAATTCTTTTTCTTCTGAGACATACTCTTTTTCCTTCTTTTTTTGGGGGGAGGAGGAGGGGATGGAGTTTCACTCTTGTTGCCCAGGCTTGAGTATAATGGCGCAATCTCGGCTCACTGTAACCTCCACCTCCCGGGTTCAAGCGATGCTCCTACCTCAGCCTCCTCAGTAGCTGGGATTAGAGGCACCCGCTACCACGCCCAGTTAATTTTATATTTTTAGTAGAGACAGGATTTCTCCATGTTGGTCAGGCTGGTCTTGAACTCCTTACCTCAGGTGATCCGCCCGCCTCGGACTTCCAAAGTGCTGGGATTACAGGCGTGAGCCACCGTGCCAGGCCATATTCTTTTTCTGAATATAAATGTGTTATTACTTCATATATGTTTGTAGACTATTACTTTTTTTTTTGTGGAGATGAGGTCTCACTGTCTTGCCCAGGCTGGTCTCAAACTCCTGGGCCAAAGTGACCCTTTTGATTTGGCTTCCCAAAGTGCTGAGATTACAGGCGTGAGCCACTGTGCCTGGCCTAAAACATATTCTCAAGTGAAGAATATCAAATTTTTCTTAAAACGTTAGGAAAATCAGGCCAGGCATGGTGGCTCGTGCCTGTGATCCCAGCACTTTGGGAGGTCAGGACAGGTGTATTGCTTAAGCCCAGGAGTTCAAGACCAGCCTGGGCAACATGGCAAAATCCCGTCCGTCTCTACTGAAAATATAAAAACTGAGGCAAGAAGATCACCTGACCCTGGGGAGGTGGAGGCTACAGTGAGGCATGATTGTATCACTGCTCTCCAACCTGGGTGACAGAGTGAGACCCGGTCTCAAAAAAAAAAAAAAAAATCTTTAATTTAAAAAATTGAGAATTAATACAAGAAAATTATCAGTTCCTTTTCTCCCACACATAATAATCTTTTCAGCATATATCACTTGTGAATATTGTGTCTGCCTTTCCATTCTGGAATGGTAACAGGGTGAGGAAAGTCATGTAAATGCCTGTAGGTCGGTGGGGGTGAGACGTCCTTGTCCCCGCCACACCCACCCCAGCCAGACAGAGGCCGCTGCTCAGCCCAGGGGCCTGGTTTCCTCTGGAGCGGTGGCAGATGAGGGGCATGCTTCGGTTCCTAGCCCCCTCAGCAGCGCCGCCCCATCTCTGCACCTTTGCAGTATCATGAAGCCTTGCAGCTGTGCCTGGAGCAGAACATGACTATCACCGAGGAGATGGCCGAAAAGATGACCGTGTCCAAGGACTCCACAGACCTGCCTGAGGAGTCGCGGCGGGAGCTGCTGGAGCAGATAGCAAGCTGCTGCATGCACCAGGGCAGCTACCACCTGGCCACGAAGAAGTACACGCAGGCCGGGAACAAGCTGAAGGTGAGCGCCGGCCCCAGCCTGCCGTGGCTGCTTCACAGGCGTTTAGGCTGCGGGCCCCTGCACGCCTCTCCACTTGCCTTCCCGATTATCCTGAGCCAGGGCTGAGCCTTTCTGGCCAGGAGGAGCACGACCACGAAGATCTCTCTGTCTCCTGGAAGCCCTGAGCCACTCTTCCTGGGAGAGCTCCTGCTCTGGGTCCCTGTGCTTGTCCCGGCCCAGCCCCTGCTTGCCTGAGCCCGCCTGCCTCTGCCTAGGCCATGAGAGCACTGCTCAAGTCTGGAGACACAGAGAAAATCACGTTCTTCGCGAGCGTGTCCAGGCAGAAGGAAATCTACATCATGGCTGCCAACTACCTGCAGTCCCTGGACTGGCGCAAGGAGCCGGAGATCATGAAAAACATCATCAGCTTCTACACCAAGGGGCGGGCTCTGGACCTCCTGGCCGGCTTTTACGATGCTTGTGCCCAGGTGTGCACCCTCCCTGGGATTCCAGCGGGGTCCCCAGGAGGGCTGTGGAGCCCTGCGGGTCTTGACGGGTCTCATCTGCACAGGTGGAGATTGATGAATACCAGAACTACGACAAAGCCCACGGGGCGCTGACGGAGGCTTACAAGTGCCTGTCCAAGGCCAAGGCCAAGAGCCCCCTGGACCAGGAGACCAGGCTGGCGCAGCTGCAGAGCAGGATGGCACTGGTGAAGAGGTTCATCCAGGCCCGCAGGTGCGCCCTCGGGGCTAGCGGGGCCGGGCGGGGGCAGATGTGACAACAGGGCGAGGGTGAGGGCTGACCACGAGAAACCTCAGCCAGCGAAGGGGCTGGACGGCAGACGGGAGCTCACTCGGGACAGCGCTCCTGCTGAACGCACATGCGAGCTCCTCACTCGAGCGCCCTCAGAACGCGGCAAAGCCTCGCCAAGGGCGTGACGCTGAGAGAACAACCTGGTGGGGGTGGGAGTGGGAGGAGGAGGCAGATCTGGAGCAGGAGAGGGTTTATCTGGGGGAGCTGTGGACCCATTCGGGGTGTGCAGGGGCTCGGCAGGGGAGTCCTGAGTGAGGGCTGCGGTGTGACCTGGGATGGTGGGGACCATGGTGAGCAGTGGGCTTGTACCTCTCCATAGGACAACTGCCACCAGCTCCAAGCTGGCGGAGAGGAGACCCGGGCAGCCGTTGTCTCAGTTTTTAGGAGAGGCCAAGATTCTACGTTTATTTGAATACCTCCCAGTCTTTATGTATTGGCAGATAATTGAGCTTTTCAAAGAGCTGCTGTGTGGGCAACACGGTGAGCATTCACCTGTGGGCTTCAGGGCCCAGCTTCTGTCTCAGCCAGCAAGGGCGTTTCTCTTATCCGAGAACCTTTTCCAAAAAAAGAGTTCCAGAAGTACTTTGAACGATGTCCAAAGCAGCGCCCCTTGGAAGGCCACAGTCCGCTTGCACGTGGCAATTCTGGGGTATCAGCATCTGCTGAGCTTGGGCCCCAGGAGGCGGGAGCGGAGGAGAATGGGCAGCGGCTGGTCATCAGGGATAGCAGAGGACATGGCTGGAGGGGAGAGGACATGTGAGGGCCAGGGGTGAGAGGGCAGGCCAGGCACATGTCTGGAACAGTTGAGTCAGGGGTGGCAGGATGGGCCCTGGACCCTCCAGACCTGGGAGCCTGATCTCCACACAGCTCCAGTCCCTGCCCTGGACCTGGCTGTGTTCTAACAGCTCACCCTGCTGGGGCTGCCCCAGCTCACAGGCCACACCCTGCTCTGCCACAGACCCTCACTCCAGGTCACACACGTGGCCTATGCGAGGGCCAGCCTCTCTGCTTGGAGGGTTCTTCCCAGCGGCCTCGGGCAAGGGGTGCTGTGTGCCTCTCCACACACCCCGTCCACGTGCCCCACGTCCCCGCTGGGTCACACTTAGCCCAGGTGTTTCTAGCCCCCTCTGGACTATTCCATGGAGCAGGAACCAGGGGTTGGAAGTCTCTGGTCTTCATGTCCCAGCACAGGACCCAGCATAAAAGTGATCAGTAAGAGTTTGTTAAATGGATGAGTTAATTTATGAATGAACGAATTAAGGAATTAATGAATTAATTAACTTCATAGAAAGTTTCCTTCTGCCATTCCGGAGAGCTCCTCCAACTTCTGAGAGCAGTAGGTGTTCAGGGCTTCAGGGCTCAGGCCTCATCTCTGCTCTCGGCAGGACATACACGGAGGACCCCAAGGAGTCCATCAAGCAGTGCGAGCTGCTCCTAGAGGAACCAGACCTGGACAGCACCGTTCGCATCGGGGACGTCTACGGCTTCCTGGTGGAGCACCACGTGCGGACGGAGGAGTACCAGACGGTGAGGCCTGGGCGCTGCTGACCGGCGGCACCCCGCTACGCGAGGCTTCTGAAGTGAATGTCGACTAGATCAAATTGGGGCTGTGCCGGGTGGCTCACTCCTGTCATCCCAGCACTGGGAGGCTGAGGCAGGAGAATGGCTTGAGCCCAGGAGTTCAAGACCAGCCTGGGCAACATGGTGAAACCCCATCTCTACAAAAAATGAAAATATTAGCCAGGAATGGTGGCACACACCTGGGGTCCCAGCTGCTCGGGAGGCTGAGGTGGGAGGATCACTTGAGCATGGGGGATTGAGGCTGCAGTGAGATGTTCATGGGGCCACTGTACTCCAGCCTGGGTGACAGAGCGAGACCCTGTCTCAAAAAAAAAGAAAACAATTGTGTCAGTAGCAAAAATTACCAGTCTCATGGTGTTACTGGCTCTTACTGACAGAGTCACGTTGAAGTGACAGACTGGCTCTGAGGATATGTTTGCCATGTCCCCAGGTCTGAATAACCACAGTTTCTTTTTCAGGCATTTTTACGAAAACAGAAAATAGTGTTCCATTTGTTAGTGGCTGTATTATTTTTTTAATTTTAGAGACAGCGTATACTTTAAAGCGACTAGCTAGTAACACATTTAGCTACAGTGCTGCAGCGGTTTTCCACATGCTGACCAACACCTGAGCTTTCTGATTCTGGCCGTTCTGGAGGATGAGTAGTGATCTCTCACTGGGCTTTACATGTACGTCTTCTTGATGAATAGTGACGAGGCACACCTTCGCTCGTGCTGATTACGCATTTACATGTCTTCTGTGACGTGTTCAAATCTTGTCTCATCATTTTATTTGGTTTTCTTATATTGTTTTCTTTATATATTCTAGATACATTTTCTTGATCAGGTATGATTTACAAATATAATCTCCCAGTTCCTGAATAAGTTCCTTTTTTTTTTTTTTTCAACTCAGAGTCTTGCTCTGTCACCCAGGCTGGAATGCAGTAGCGCCGTCTCAGCTCACTGCAACCTCCGCCTCCCGGGTTCAAGCGATTCTCCTGCCTCAGCCTCCCAAATAGCTGGGATTACATGCGCATGTCACTGTGCCTGGCTAAGTTTTGTATTTTTAGTGGATATGGGGTTTCACCACGTTGGCCAGGCTGGTTTTGAACTCCCGACCTCAAGTGATCCACCCGCCTCAGCCTCCCACGGTGCTGGGATTGTAGGCATGAGCCACCGCACCCAGCAGAAGTTCCCTTCTATTCCTTGTCTTTTTCCCCTGCATCTGGAATTCCAGTGACTTATGTATACAGTACCGTCCCTCGCTCTGCTAATGCTCTTCTCCCCTCCAGGGTATCTTCTGCTTTTCATTTTAGGGATTTGCCATTTCTATCGCTTCAAGTTTCCCCACTTTCCTTCTGCAGTCTCTCAGTCTTCTGTTAATCCCATTCATCTTTCTTAGGTCAGGTAGGCTGCTTTCACCTTCATCCCGGTATCTTTCATGTCTCTCTGATGCTTACACTTAGCTCTACCTTTGTGAGCATCTGAAGCGTGTTTATAGTATGTTATAATGCCCGTGTCTCCTAACTCTGTGTCCATTCTGGATCTGTTTCTGTTGATTCTTATTATTATGGTTCACATTTTCTGTTTCTTTGCATGCTTGGTAATTTATTACTGGAGTCCAGACACTGTGAGTGTTTTAGGTTGTTGGATGATGGAATCTCTCTTTCTCTCTCAATCTCTCTCTCTCAGTGTGTGTGTGTTCTTTTAAATATTTTTGAGCTTTGTTCTGGGACCAGGTTAAGTGACTTGGGAATGGTGTGACCATTTTGCAGCTTGCTGTTTAATTTTGTTAGCTGGGTGTAGAGCAGCCTTGACTCTAGTGCTGATTCCGTCCCACTGCCAAGCCGATCCCCTTGTGAGGGCTCTGCCCTTCTCACTGACTCCTATACTGGGAGGGCTTTCCACTCTGGCTGGTGGGAGCACTCTCAGGGGATTGTTCCACCTGATGATTTCCTGTGGTCTTTCCCTGGCCTCGGTTACTTTCATCACATACATGCACTATTTAGTACTCAGAGGAAGACTCGGATAGAACCCTCTGCAAGACTCCGAAGTGCTCTTTCTCTGTTCTCTCCTGTCTAGTACTCTGTTCCATGAGTTCTAGCCACCTGGACCTCCCCAAACGATGAACTCTTTCCTCAGCATAGGGAGACTGCTGGTTCTGTTACCTTCTTCCTGCACTGTGGTCTGAAAACTCTGAAGGCAGTAAGCTGGGAAACTGAGTATCTTTGTGAAATATCCCGTTTACCTCCAGTAATCCTGTCTGTCTTGAAGTATACCAAATCTAATGTTAGTGTAGCTAGTCCTGCTGTCTTTTTTTTTTTTTTTTCTCGAGACAGAGTCTTGTTCTGTTGCCCAGGCTGGAGTGCAGTGGCACAATCTCAGCTCACTGCAACCTCTGCCTCCTGGGTTCAAGCAGTTCTCCTGCCTCAGCCTCCCGAGTAGCTGGGACTACAGGTGCCCGCCACCACGCCCGGCTAATTTTTGTATTTTTAATAGAGACGAGGTTTCACCATGTTGGCCAGGCTGGTCTTCAACTCCTGACCTCGTAATCTGCCCGCCTCTGCCTCCCAAAGTGCTGGGATTACAGGTGTGAGCCACTGTGCCTAGTCCTGCTGTCTCATGCTGTGTTGTATAGCATATCTTTTTCCTTCCTTTACCTTCTGCCTATCCATATCGTACTTAAAGTATATGATAGACAGCATATATTTGAGTTTTTCTGAATTTCTGATAATCTCTGCCTTGTAATTGGAATGTTTTAACCATTTGCAGTTAATTTAATTAATGTGGCTTGATGTCAGGCCACCATTTCTGTTTGGTTTGTCCTAGCAGTTTTTATTATTGTTCCTTTGAACCTTTCTTTCCTGCCTTCTTTTAAGTTTGTTGAATAGGTTTTACAGTTTCATTTTAGCTATCAGCTTTTTATGTATACTGCTCTCATTGCATTGTATTTCCAGTGTTTGCCCTAGGGATTGCCATAAACACTTAACCACATTAGAGTTCATGTCATACTACTTAACCAACTGTGCCAACAGGTAGGTCCCTTTACCCACCCGTGTCCCCACCTATATATGTTATGTGTATAACACTGACATGTATTATAAACACAATATAGTCTTACAATTATTGCTTTAAACAGTCATATGTATTTTAAAGAAATTAAAAGGAAAGAAATAGTCTTTTACATTTACCTACTGTTCTTTATTTCTTCCAGTGATTCAGATTTTCATGTAGTATCATTCCTCTTTAGCCTGAGGAACTCCATTTAGCATTTCTTCAAGTTCAGATCTCCCGATGATTAATTTTCTTTTTTTCTTTTTTTTTTTTTTTTGAGACGGAGTTTCGCTCTTGTTACCCAGGCTGGAGTGCAATGGCGCCATCTCGGCTCACCGCAACCTCCGCCTCCTGGGTTCAAGCAATTCTCCTGCCTCAGCCTCCCGAGTAGCTGGGACTACAGGCACGTGCCACCATGCCCAGCTAATTTTTGTATTTTTAGTAGAGATGGGGTTTCACC
>PVKV010038470.1:0-13897 GCA_004027835.1 Alouatta palliata | reverse complement strand
TTCCTATTTGAATACCCTTTATTTCTTTTTCTTGCCTGATTGCTCTGGCTAGAACTTCCAGTACTATATTGAATAGGAGTGGTGAGAGAGGACATCCTTGTCTAGTGCCAGATTTCAAAGAGAATGCTTCTAGTTTTTGCCCATTCAGTATGATATTGGCTGTTGGTTTGTCGTAAATAGCTTTTATCATTTTGAGATAGGTTCCGTCAATACCTAGTTTATTGAGAGTTTTTAGCATAAAAGGCTGTTGGATTTTGTCAAAGGCCTTCTCTGCATCAATTGAGATTATCGTGTGATTTTTGTCTTTGGTTCTGTTTATGTGCTGGATTATGTTTATAGATTTGCGTATGTTTAACCAGCCTTGCATCTCCGGGATGAAGCCTACTTGATCATGGTGGATAAGCTTTTTGATGTGCTTTTGCAGTTGGTTTGGCAGTATTTTACTGAAGATTGTTGCATCTATGTTCATCATGGATATTGGCCTGAAAGTTTCTTTTCTTGCTGAGTCTCTGCCGGGTTTTGGTATCAGAATGATGTTAGGCTAATAAAATGATTTTGGAAGGATTCCCTCTTTCTGGATTGTTTGGAATAGTTTTAGAAGGAATGGTACCAGCTCCTCTTTGTATGTCTGATAGAATTCGGCTGTGAACCCATCTGGACCTGGGCTTTTTTGGGTGGTAGGCTCTTAATTGCTGCCTCAACTTCAGACCTTGTTATTGGTCTATTCAGGGTTTCCACTTCTTCCTGGTTTAGGTTTGGGAGGATGCAAGTGTCCAGGAATTTATCCATTTCTTCCAGATTTACTAGTTGATGTGCATAGAGTTGTTCGTAATAATCTCTGATGATGGTTTGAATTTCTGTGGAATCTGTGGTGATATCCCCTTTATCGTTTTTTATTGCATCTATTTGATTATTTTCTCTTTTCTTTCTTATTAATCTGGCTAGTGGTCTATTTTGTTGACCTTTTCGAAAAACCAGCTCCTGGATTTACTGATTTTTTGAAGGGTTTTTCATGTCTCGATCTCCTTCAGTTCTGCTCCGATCTTAGTTATTTCTTGTCTTCTGCTAGGTTTTGAGGTTTTTTGATCTTGCTCCTCTAGCTCTTTCAATTTTGACGATAGGGTGTCAATTTTAGATCTCTGCTTGCTTCTCATGTGGGCATTTATTGCTATATATTTTCCTCTAGAGACTGCTTTAAATGTGTCCCAGAGATTCTGGTATGTTGTGTCTTCAATCTCAAAGAACATCTTTATTTCTGCCTTCATTTCATTGTTTATCCAGTCAACATTCAAGAGCCAGTTGTTCAGTTTCCAAGTTTCCATGAAGCTGTGCGGTTCTGAGTTAGTTTCTGAATTCTGAGTTCTAATTTGATTGCACTGTGGTCTGAGAGACTGTTTGTTTTGATTTCCGTTCTTTTGCATTTGCTGAGGAGTGATTTACTTCCAATTATGTGATCAGTTTTAGAGTAGGTGCGATGTGGTGCTGAGAAGAATGTATATTCTGTGGATTTGGGGTGGAGAGTTCTGTAAATGTCTATTAGGTTTGCTTGATCCAGGTCTGAGTTCAAGTCTTGGATATTCTTGTTAATTCTCTGTCTCATTGATCTGTCTAATATTGACAATGGGGTGTTCAAGTCTCCCACTATTATTTTGTGAGAGTCTAAGTCTCTTTGTAAGTCATTAAGGACTTGCCTTATGTTTCTGGGTTCCCCTGTATTGGGTGCGTATGTATTTAGGATCATTAGCTCTTCTTTTTGCATTGATCCTTTTACCATTATGTAATGTCCTTCTTTGTCTCTTTTGGTTTAAAGTCTATTTTATCAGAGATGAGAATTGCAGCTCCTGCTTTTTTTTCTGCTCTCCATATGCTTGGTAAATCTTCCTCCATCCCTTTATTTTGAGCCTTTGTGTATCTTTGCATGTGAGATGGGTTTCCTGGATACAGTGCACCAATAGATTTTGGCTTTTTATCCAGTTTGCCAGTCTATGTCCTTTGATTGGGGCATTTAGCCTATTTACATTGAGGGTTAGTATTGTTATGTGTGAATTTGATCCTGCCGTTCTGATGCTAGCTGGCTGTTTTGCCTGTTAGTTGATGCAGTTTCTTCATTGTGTTGCTGCTCTTTGCCATTTTGTATGCTTTTGGAGTGGCTGGTACTGGTTGTTCCTTTCTATGTTTAGTGCCTCTTTCAGGAGCTCTTGTAAAGCAGGCCTGGTGGTGATGAAATCTCTGAGTACTTGCTTGTTCACAAAGGATTTTATTTTTCCTTCACTTATGAAGCTTGGTTTCACTGGATATGAAATTCTAGGTTGAAAGTTCTTTTCTCTAAGGATGTTGAATATTGGCCCCCACTCTATTCTGGCTTGAAGGGTTTCTGCTGAGAGATCTGCTGTGAGTCTGATGGGCTTCCCTTTGTGGGTAACCCGACCTTTCTCTCTGGCTGCCTTTAGCATTTTCTCCTTCTTTTCAACCCTGGTGAATCTGATGATTATATGCCTTGGGATTTCTCTTCTTGAGGAATATCTTTGTGGTGTTCTCTGTATTTCCTGAACTTGAATATGGGCCTGCCTTCCTGGGTTGGGGAAGTTCTCCTGGATAATATCCTGAAGAGTGTTTTCCAGCTTGGATTCATTCTCTCCATCACATTCAGGTACACCTATCAAATGTAGATTAGGTCTTTTCACATAGTCCCATATTTCTTGGAGACTTTGTTCATTCCTTTTTACCCTTTTTTCTCTACTCTTGCCTTCTCATTTTATTTCATTGAGTTGATCTTCGACCTCTGATATCCTTTCTTCTGCTTGGTCTATTCGGCTGTTGAAACTTGTGTATTCTTCACAAAGTTCTTGTGTTGTGTTTTTCAGCTCCATCAATTCACTTATATTCCTCTCTAAGTTGTTTATTCTTGTTAGCATTTTGTCAAATCAGTTCTTAGTTTCTTTGCATTGGGTTAGAACATGTTCTTTTAGCTCACAGAAGTTTCTTATCACCCACCTTCTGAAGCCTGATTCTGTCATTTCATCACACTCATTGTCCATCCAGCCTTGTTCCCTTGCTGGTGAGGAGTTGTGATCCCTTGTAGGAGGAGAGGCATTCTGGTTTCGGGTGTTTTCTTCCTTTTTGTGCTGGTTTCTTCCCATCTTTGTGGATTTATCTATGTGTGGTCTTTGTGGTTGGTGATTTTCAGATGGGGTCTCTCACTGGACATCCCGTTTGTTGATGATGAAGTTATTTCTTTCTGTTTCTTAGTTTTTTTCTAACAGTCTGGCCCCTCTGCTGTAGGACTGCTGAGGTCCACTCCAGCCCTGTTTGCCTGGGGATCACCTGCAGCAGCTGTAGAACAGTAAGGGTTGCTGCCAGTTTCTTCTTCTGCTATCTTTGTCCCAGAAGATTACCTGCCAGATGTCAGTCTGAGCTCTCCTTTATGAGGTGACTCATTGGATATACGGGAGTCAGGGAGCTGCTTGAGGAGACAGAGTGTCCTTTATAGTAGCTCAAGTGCTGAGCTGTGAGCTCCGTTGTTCATTCAGAGCTGCTGGGCAGGTACGTTTAAGTCTGCTGCAGCAGAACTCAGAAACACCTTTTTTTCACCAGGTGCTCTGTTCTAGGGAGTTAGGGCTTTATTTATGAGTTTCCCTTGTGCTGCTGCCTTTTTCTCAGGGCTGCCTTGCCTAGTGATCAGGCTGCCTAGTCACTGCCTGCAGAGGCTTTGCTGAGATGCTGTGGGCTCCGCCCAGCTGCCATGTGAACTTCCCTGCAGTCCAGTTTATACCAGTGTAGTTAGAACTGCCTCTGCAATGGCAAACTACCTCCGTAGTGGCAGACTGCCTCAGTAATGGCAGATGCCCCTCCCCTACAGAGCTGGACCGTCCTGGGTTCAGCTGTGCTTGCTGTGAAACTCTCGATCCAGAGCATTTTCGATGGGTGTTTTTTTGTGGGGATGGGACCAGCCGAGCCTGATCACCGCCTCCCTGCCTCAGAGCGTTTTTTTAAGTTGAATGGTCGACTGTCTCCCAGGTGTTCCAGCCGCCTGTTGAAAAGGCACGGTGATCTGTGTGATTTCCCGTGCGGTGATCCACTGCGCCAGCTGAAACCGCAGGCGCTGAGTTTCATGGCGTTTTTTTGCCTGGGAAATCTCCTGGCCTGGCTGCCTGTTTCAGTCCCCTTTTTTAATCAGATGAATGGGCGGCTCTGTCTTCCCGGAGCTCCAATTGCCAGCTAAAACAGCACCCGGACCCACGTATTTTGTATGGGGAACCGCTGCACCGGGGCGCCACCTAAAACAGCTGCGCTGGCGAAAACAGCGCAGCTGGCCAAACCAGCTGCACTGGTGACCCGTGGGGCTCCTCCCCCTGGGAATATCCTGGTGTGTGGGCAATAAAAATTCATCTGGGAATGTGGTGTCCACTCACCCTCCATGCTTTCACTGGGAGCTGCAATCCTCAGCTGCTCCTAATCGGCCATCTTCCCTGTTTTAAAAGTAGAAGATGATACGAAAAGACATATTGTATGATTCCACTTATATAAGGTACTTATAGTAGTCAAAACCATAGAGACAGAAAGTAGAATGATGATTGCCAGGGGTTATGAGGAGAATGGAATGTGGAATTAGTGTTTAATGGAAATGCTTTCAGTTTTACAAGATGAAAAGAGTACTGGTGATGGATGGTTGTGATGATTGCATAACAATATGAATGTACTCACCACCCACAGACACACAAACTTTAAAATGGTAGAGTAAATTATGTTCTCAGAACCTCATTTAAAACATTTCTGTGGCCCCTAATATGATGAAATTGGCCACTACATTAATAAATATTTTCAACTTTGCAAAGCATGCCTAGATACATTTTTCTGGGAATCTATTAAAGCTTAACACTGATTTTAAAAGAACACAATCAAAATCCAGAACTTACCAAGGTTTCAATGATTTGATAGTACAACATGTAGTAAGCATGTAATATTTCATTTCCTAATGCCACTTTTCTTTCCAGGAACTCACATTTTTCAGTATCTCACATTTTTTTAAGTATCTTCATTCAATTTTTTGTTACCACTTTCTCTCACCTCCACTGTTTTCCTAGTCTTCTGAACTTAAATCCATAAAACACAATGTAAGTTTTGTATTTAAAACACTAAAAAGTATTCAATAAAATGGAAAATTTTTCCAAGCAACAAGGAAAGCAATCACATATGACGGAGAAAAGTTCTCATATCACACATAAATTTCAGTGATCTATTTTAAAATTTAATCTTAAACTAGTTTAGTTTTAAATTATCTTTCTTCTCAATACTCTTGTCAATGTTTCCCAAACATATCTAATGACACAGATCACTTGGGGTGCTTTTTTAAAATGTGAACTCCCAAAACCCTCTGGGAGATTCTGGTTTAGAAGTCAAGGATGGAACTCAGAAATCTGTAACTACCTATGTATGGCAGATGGTTCTACATTAAGCCAAGTTTCTTGCACATAAGACATAGGGAAACATCAGATACAGCTTTTTCCAACTCTCCTACTCCTTGGATTTGCCATCATTTCCTACTGCAACCATACTAGGATTTCTTTCTCTACCACTCTCTTTTTTTCCCCCAGACTTTGGTACTTGCTCTCAGTCTCGCTATTCAAAATGTAGACCTTAAGGAGGCAGAGCAAGATAGTCAAATAGAACCCTCCAGCAATTGCCCATTCTCTACTGAGGAACACCAGACTGAGAAACTACCTTTGAAAGAAAACACCTTCACAAGAACCCAAAATTCAGATGGGTAATCACAGTATCTGGTTTTAATGTAATAACAAAGAAAGAGGCATTGAAGACCATTGGAAGCACAGTCTTGCATTGCCTACGCCCCTCCTTCCCTGAACCACAGGCAACACAGCACATAGAGAGAATCTGAGCACTTGTGGAAGGGAGAGCAAAGCACAGGAGGGTCTGCGTCACTTCTCCCTAATTCCAGGCAGTGCAGTGCAGGGAGAGATTCCTTCCACTTGGGAGAAGGAGAGGAAAGAGTACAGAGGACCTTGTTTTGCAACCTGAGGAACAGCTCAGCCATAGTAAAAAAAAAAAAAAAAAAAAAAAAAAAAAAAAAAAAAAAAAAAAAAAAAAAAAAGCACCAGGCAGATTTCTAAAACTCCCAGTTCCAGGCCTTTTGTTCCTGAGTGGTGTTTCTAGCCCAATCTGCTGCCCTGGTGGGATGGACTCAGTCCCAGCAGAATTCACCTAAAGTGCCCTTCTTTGGTCTTGACTAAATAGCAACAGCATGTAGGCAGGAGGTAGTGACTGTGGCTCTTGAGCAAGTCCCAGTACTGTGCTCATCTGGAAGGTCATAGGTTTCAGGTGTGACCCATTCAGTGCCAGCTGTGGTGGCCATGGGAGTGCCCATGTCACCCCTCCCCAACTCCAGTTCAGTGCAGAGACTGACTGTATTATTCCATTTTCACACTGCTAATAAAGACGTATCTGAAAACTGGGCAATTTACAAAAGGAAGAGATTTAATAGACTCACAGTTCCATGTGGCTAGGGAGGCCTCACAGTCATGGTGGAAAGCTAAAGGCACATCTTACATGGCAGCAGACAAGAAAAGAGAATGAGAGCAAAGCAAAAGGAATTTCCCTTTATAAAATTATCAGATCTCATGAGACTTATTCACTACCATGAGATCAGTGTAGGGGAAACTGCCCCATGATTCAGTGATCTCCCACTGGGTACCTCCCACAACATGAAAGAATTATGGGAGCTACAATTCAAGATGAAATTTCTGTGGGGACACAGGGCTAAACCATATCATCAACTCCTTCTCCTTGAATTAAAATGAGGGAAAAGAGCAACAGACTTCACCTGGAACCCAGGGAAGTCTCCCTTATCTTCCCCAAATTCACCAAGTACACCAAGACTCTGTGTCTAGGAGTCTGCAAAAATCGCAGTGTTCCTCAGTTTAGGGTGGTGCCTTCTAGTGCTAAAACACCTTCAATGATCACAGGCTTTGGTAACAACACTCAATTCCTTCTGAATTCTGGGAAAGCCCTCTCAAGGACAGGTACAAACAAGCCTAGACTGCAAAGATTGGGATAAATACCTGACTTCAATGCTCAGACATCAACAAACACCAAGAAAATCTAAGGAAACATGACCTTATTAAACAGATGAAATAAGGCACCAGTGACAAATCCTGGAGTGACAAAGATAACTTTCAGTCAGGGAATTCAAAAGAGCTATCCTGAGGAAGTGCAATAAACTTTAAGATAACACAGAAGGTATTCATCAGAATTCTATCAGATAAATTTGTCAAAGAGATTGAAATAATATTTCAAATTCAAACAGAAATTCTGGAGCTGAAAAATTCAACTGACCAACTGAAAAATGCAGCAGAGTCTCTCAACAGAATTGATCAAGTGGAAGAAAGGATTAGTGAGCTCAAAGACAGACTATATGAACACACAGTCATAGAAGAAAAAATGAATTTAAAAAATCAAGTAAGCCTACAAAGTCTAGAAAATAGCCTCAAAAGGGCAAATTGAAAGTTTTTGGTCTAGAGAAAGAGATTTGGGTAGAAAGTTTATTTAAAGAAATAATAAGATATGAATATCCAGATGCCAGAAGGTCAAAGAACACCAAGAAAATTCAACCCACTTAGGACTACATTAACACATGCCATAATCAAACTCTCAAAGGTCAAGAACAAAAGGGGGATTCTAAAAGCAGCAAGAGAAAAGCAAATAACATATAAAGGAGCTCCAATGTGTCTGGTAGCAGACTTCTCAGAGGAAAGCTATAGGCCAGTGGGAATGGAATGATGTGCTCAAAGTGATGAAGAAAAAAAATCCCTCCAACTGTCCCCTGTGTGTGATGCTCATCTCCCTGAATCCACGTGTTCTTGTTGTTCAACATCCACCTATGAGTGAGAACATACAGTGCTTGGCTTTCTGTTCTTGGGTCAGTTTCCTGAGAATGATGGTTTCCAGATTCATTCAAGCCCCTACAAAGCATACAAACTCATGTTTTTTTATGGCTGCGTAGTATTCCATGGTGTATATGTACCACAATTTCTTTGTCCAGTCTATCATTGATAGGCATTTGGGTTGGTTCCAGGTCTTTGCTATTGTACACAGGGCTGCATTGAACATACGTGTGCATATGTCTTTATAGTAGAATGATTTCTAGTTCTTTGGGTATATACCCAATAGTGGGATTGCTGGGTCAAATGGAATTTCTATTTCTAGATCCTTGAGAAATTGCCACACTGTCTTCCACAATGGTTGAACCAATTTACACTCCCACCAACTGTGTAAGAGTGTTCCTATTTCTCCACATCCTCTCCAGCATCTGTTGTCTCCAGATTTTTTAATGATTACCATTCTAACTGACATGAGATGATATCTCAGTGTGGTTTTGATTTGCATTTCTCTAATGATCAGTGATGATGAGTATTTTTTCATATGTTTGTTGGCCTCATATATGTCTTCTTTTGTAAAGTGTCTGTTCATATCCTTTGCCCACTTTTGAATGGGCTTGTTTGTTTTTTTCTTGTAAATCTGTTTCAGTTCTTTGTAGATTCTGGATATCAGCCCTTTGTCAGATGGGTAGACTGCAAAATTTTTTCCCATTCTGTTGGTTGCCGATTCACTCTAATGATGGTTTCTTTTGCTGTACAGAAGCTCTGGAGTTTAATTAGATCCCATTTGTCTATCCTGGCTTTTGTTGCCATTGCTTTTGGTATTTTAGTCATGAAGTCCTTGCCTATGCCTATGTCCTGGATGGTTTTGCCTACGTTTTCTTCTAGTGTTTTTATGGTGTTAGGTTTTATGTTTAAATCTTTGATCCATCTGGAGTTAATTTTAGTGTAAGGTGACAGGTAGGGGTCCAGTTTCTGCTTTCTGCACATGGCTAGCCAGTTTTCCCAACATCATTTATTAAACATGGAGTCCTTTTCCCATTGCTTGTTTTTGCTGGGTTTCTCAAAGATCAGATGGTTGTAGATGTGTGGTGTTTCTTCTGGGGTCTCTGTTCTGTTCCATTGGTCTATGTCTCTGTTTTGGTACCAGTACCATGCTGTTTTGATTATTGTAGCCTTGTAGTATTATTTGAAGTCTGGCAGTGTGATGCCTCTGGCTTTATTCTTTTTGCTTAGGATTGTCTTGGCTATGCAGGGTCTCTTGTGATTCCATATGAAGTTTAAAGTGGTTTTTTCCAGTTCTGTGAAGAAGCTCATTGGTAGCTTGATGGGGATAGCATTGAATCTATAGATTACTTTGGGCAGTATGGCCATTTTCACGATATTGATTCTTTCTAACCATGAGCATGGAATGTTTCTCCATCTGTTTGTGTCCTCTCTTATTTCATTGAGCAGTGGTTTGTAGTTCTCCTTGAAGAGGTCCTTTACATCCTTTGTTAGTTGTATTCCTAGGTATTTTATTCTCTTTGTAGCAATTGTGAATGGGTGTTCACTCTTGGGGTAGGGGAGAGACAATGGGAGGTGGGGAGGGAGGGGAGGGTGGAGAGGGATAACATGGGGAGAAATGCCAGATATAGTATGCACCTAAAGTAAAATAAACAAATCACTTAAAAAAAAAAAAAAACCTGATCCAATGGAGATAGAGAAGAGGATAATAGATATCAGAGCCTGGAAAGAGTGTATGTGTGGGAGGAGGAGATAAAGAGAGATTGGTCATGGGTACAAACATACAGTTAGAACAAGCAAGTCACAATGTTAGATGTCAGAGTAGGGTGAATATAGTTAACAACAATGTATTGTATATTTCAAAGTAGCTACAAAAGAGGACTTAAAATTTTATCAACACACAAAAATGATATATATTTGAAGTGATGGATACCCCTAATACCCTGATCTAACCATTACACATTCTATGCATGTAATAAATACTCACATGTAACCTCAAAAAAAAATCCCTCAACCTAGAATATTATATCTAACAAAGTTATCTTTCAAAAATGAAGGGGAAATAATAATTTTCCAAGACAAATGGAAGCTGAGGAATTTTAATCAACTTCAGACCTGTTTTACAAGGAATGCTAAAGGGAGTTCTTCAATCTGAAATAAAAGAATGCTAACAAGCAACAATAAATCATCTGAAGATATAAAACTCACTAGTAAAAGTAAGTACAAAGACAAACAGAGAATACTCCAACATTGTAATTGCAGTGTATAAATCACTCATATCTTTAGTATGAAGACTAAAAGACAAACCTATCAAAAACAGTAACTGCCACAATTTGTTAAGAGATAGACAATATTTTTTTAAAAAAACAGAAGGGATACAGATTAAATGTAGAGTTTTTTTATTTTCTCATTGATCTTTTTTCTTTTAACTGTGATTGGAGTTAAAGCTGTCATCAGTTTACAATAATTGGTTAAAAGGTGTTATTTGCAAGCCTCACGGTAATCACAAAGCAAAAACCTGTAATAGAAACGTAGAAATAAAAAGCCAGAAATTAAAACATGCTACCAGAGAAAAGTTACTCATACACAAAGGAAGAACAAGAAGAAGGGAAGAAATGACTAACAATACAATCAAGACACAAGTAACAACACAGCTGCAGTAGTCTTTACCTAACAATAATGTTGAGTGTAAAGGGACCAAATTATCCAATCAAGACATAGAGTGGCTGAATGAATTTAACAAAAAAAAAAAAAAAAAAAAAAAAAAAAAAAAAAAAAACAAGACTTGACACAATGGTGTACACCTGTAGTCCTAGCACTTTGGGAGGCCAAGGTGGAAGGACAACTTGAGACCAGGAGTTTGAAACCAGCCTGAGCAATGTGGCAAGACACTGTTTCTATTATTTATATATATATATATATATATATGCAAGACCAACTATATGTTGCCTACAGGAAACCAACTTCACCTATGAAGACACACACAGACTGAAAATGAAGATATGAAGAAAAATATTCCATGCAAAAAGAACCCCAAAAATAGCAGGTGTAGCTATACTTATGTCAGATGAAACTAGATTTTAGGACAAAACTATAAAAGGAAAGTTGTTATATAATGACAAAAGGGGTCAATTCAGCAAGAAAATATAACAATTGTAAATATTTATGCACTCAACACTGAAGCACCCCATATGTCTAAAGCAAATGTTACTAGCGCTAAAGAGATCAATCCAATTACAATAAAAGCTGGGGACTCCACACCCCACTTTCAGTGTTGGACAGATCATCTGGACAGAAAATGATCAAAGAAAATTCAGACCTAATCTGCACTACAGACTAAATGGACCTAATAGGCATTTATATTGTAGAACATTTTTTCCAACAGCTGCACAATACACATTCTTCTTCTCAGCACATGGAGCATTCTCAATGATAGACCACAAAACAAGTCTCAAAAATTTTCTTCAAAGATTGATTATTTCAATTATCATCTCTACCCACTTAATCTCTTTAGTTGAATATGTCTTTTATTTATTTTTATAAAACTATGAATTTTCCTCCTGATTATGCCTTTGATTTCATGCCTTGTTTTCATGGATAATATGGATCTTCTGATTATTTTCCAAATAGAACTTGTCACTACAGTTTTGAGTTCCTCTTTGATCCAAATGTTATTCAGGACAGTTTCTTAAAAAGCTTGAATAAAACTAGAAATCGATAATATGAGGAATTTTTGAAACAATACAAATACAGAAAAATTAAACAATATGCTTCTGAATGACCATTGGGTTAATGAAGAAATTAAGAGGAAAATTTTTTTTTAATTATTGAAACAAATAAAAATGGAAACACAATATACCAAAATCAGGATATAGCAAAAGCAACACTAAGAAGGAAGTTTATAGCAGTAAATGCCAATTAAAAAAAAAAAAAAGCAAGAAGATTTAAAATAAAAAATGCAACAATGCATCTTAAAGATCTAGAAAATCAAAAGCAAACCAAACCCAAAATTAGTAGAAGAAAGAAAATAATAAGGATCAGAACAGAAATAAATTGAATTAAGACTGAAAAAAATACAAAGGATCATAACACTGGCTTTTTAAAACATAAACAAAATTGACAAACAATTAGCCAGACTAAGAAAGAAAACTCAAATAAATAAAATCAGAGACAAAAAAAGGAGAAATTACAACTGATACCACAGAAATTTAAAGGTTCATTAGAGACTATTATTAGAAACCATATGCCAATAAATTGGAAACCTAGAAGAAATTAATAAACTCCAAGACACACACAACATACCAAGATTGAACCATGAAGAAATGCAAACCTGAATAGATGAGTAACAAGGAGAAAGCAGTAATAAAAAGTCTCCTTGCAAAGAAAAGCTTAGAACCTGGTGCCCTTACTGCTGAATTCCATCAAATATTTACAGAAAAAATAATATCAAAAAATATTATACCACAGCCTACAGAATGAGAGAAAATATTTGCAAACTATTCAACTGACAAGAGATTATTAACCAGAACATATAAGAAGCTCAAACAATTTCATAGGAAAAAAATATAATAATTCAGTTTTTTAAATGGACAAAATATCTGACAGACATTTCTCAAAAAATACATATACAGATGGCAAACAGGTATATGAAAAAAATATTCAACATCACTAATCATCAGAGAAATACAAATCAAAACCACAATGACATATCATCTCACCCCAGTTAAAATGGCTTTTGTCAAAAAGACCAAAATATAATAATAATAATGAATCCTTGCAAGGATATGGGGAAAGGAGAATGCTCCTGCATTCTCCTTTAGTGGGAATTTACTAGAGCCACTGTGGAGAACAGTATTGAGGTTCCTCAAACAACTAAATCTAGAACTACCATATGTTGTAGTAATCCCACTGCTGGATATATAGCCTAAGAAAAGAAAATCCACATATTGAAGAGCTATTTGACTCCTATGTTTATTGCAGCATTACTCACACTAGCCAAGATATGGAATCAACCTAATGTCTATCAACAGATGAATGGATAAAGAAGATGTGGTACATATACACAATGGAATATTATCAGCCATAAAAAAGAAAACAATCTGTCATTTGTAGCAAGAAGGATGCAACTTGAGGACATTATGTTAAGTGAAATAAGCCAAACACATAAATATTGCATGTTCTCACTCATATTTGGGAGCTATAAAAATTGATATCATGGAAATAGAGAGTAGAATGATGGCTACCAGAGGCTTGGGAAGGTAGTCGGGGGAGGAATAGGTAGATTGGTTAATGGGCACAAAAATACAGTTAGTTAGAAGGAATAAAATCTAGTGCTCAATAGCAAACTAGGGTGACTATAGTTAACAATAATTTATTGTATGTTTCAGAATTACTGAAAGAGTGGAATTGGAATGTTCCTAACACAAAGAAATGATAAATGTTTAAGGTGTTGGATACCTCAATTACTTTGATTTGTTCATTACACATCGTATGCTTATATCAAAATATCACATGTAACTCCATAAATATGTACAACTATTATGTATCCATAAAAATTTCAGTAAAATAAAATGGGGACAATATTTTAAGCCATGTAGTCCTCAGACCAGCAGCATCAGCATCACCTGGGAGCTTGTCAGAAATGCAGACTCTCAAGCTTCACCTCAGACCTTGAGAATCCTCACTTCAACAATATCCCCAGGTAATGTGTGCATACATTAAAGATTGAAAAGCATTGAGAAAGAAGGGTTTCCTAAACTTTCTGGTAAACATCAAAACGTGCACACATCAAAACACGCCCTCTTTTTTTTTTTATATATATACTTTTTATTGCATTTTAGGTTTGGGGGTACATGTGAAGAACATGCAAGATTGTTACATAGGTACACACATGGCAGTGTGATTTGCTGCCTTCCTCCCCATCACCTGTATCTGTTATTTCTCCCCATGCTATCCCTCCCCAAATCCCCACCCCCTGCTGTCCCTCCCCTTTTTCCCCC
>PVKV010038469.1:0-13888 GCA_004027835.1 Alouatta palliata | reverse complement strand
GGGAGGAGTTCTAAGGGAGAGGGGGTGGGCAGGTGGCTTCTGTGAGGCTATGGAGAGCTTTGTCTTGGGGACGTGTTGGCCCCAACTAGAGTCCAAAGAGCAAACCTCTGGCCTCCTTCCCAGTGCCCCCGGGCAACACCCCCCATCGATGGAAGCATTGTAGGGCAATGTGGGCCTACTTCGGGTGGGTGGTGGCACCTCCACCCTGGGCCTATAGGGAGGGCAGCTGGGAAGACACACCACCAGGCTCCACCGCCCTGTCACCCTGTCCTCCGTGAGTGACCACCACTACCCTGACACTTCCAAGAGTTTATTTATAAAAAACAGCATCGGAGTACAATGCTGGCCCCACGGAGTACTCCAGGCCGGCAGGAGGGCTGGCCCTGCTTCCTGGTTCCCTGTGGTCCTGGGTGTCTGAATCTGAGACTCCCCGACCTCCCGGCCCCTCCTCTCCCTGAAAGCCTGATGCAGGCTGTGGGCGGGACCCTGGAGCCCGACCATATCCTGATGGGTCCCAGACGCCAGAGCAGAGGACCTGGCAGTGGGTGTTTCACCTCGGGGTCCTCCCGTCTGCTCCTGGGCCATCCCGGGGCCTGTGGCTCAGCCCACCTACGGGCCACAGCCTGAGGCCTCATCCTCATCATTCCAGAGGCACCATGAGGCGAGTCCCTGCCCTCTGAGCTTGGGGAGGGTCTGGCTGACCCCTCAGGGAACGCCAGGGGCCCGTCTGAGACTAGTGACAAAAGGGGCTTCCTGCTTCCAGGACCCAAATGAGAGCCAGAGAGCCAGCCACAGTGATGTTTGGAAGTCTGAGTGGGGGACCCCTCAGCCCATCCTCCAGCCACCGGCTTCCCGCCTGCCCTCCCCAGGTCCTGCCCTGCCGTGTTCTGGGCTACTGGGCCAGCTGCACGCCGGGCTCCTCGGTGGCCCCGTTCTCCTGGGGAATCTTGGAGATGTGGAGGAAGGTGGTCCTCATGGCCCGGTGGCAGGTATCCACGAGCGCGGGGACGTCTGCCTCGGTGAGGCCAAGGGTGGGGATGGCTTCTAGCACCTGCACCGTGACTGTTCCTGGGGTGGGGGAGGGCGGGGGTACCAGACGTCAGCGGCCTTCAGGGAGCTAGGGCCCACCTCAGCCCCTGCTCTGGCCTCGCCTCCCCCAGCCCCCCAGGCCCCCTCCCTGGGAAGCCGAGCTGGGCTCTTGCACTGGACTCCCTAGCCTGGGTGGGTTTATGTTAATTGCTGTAACATTGCAGTAAACCCAGGGCTGGCTGGCTTCCACACAGCTTCGGCAAGCCTGCGCCCCCATCACCGCCCCCATCTGCCCCCTTCCCGACCAGCCCCGGCCTCACTGCCTGGCCTCTGCCCTCCATACAGGGAGAGGGGCTGTGGGAAACGGAGCTGGGCTCTCCCACTGCTCTCCAACTCACACCTCATCGTCCCACCTGGTCACCAGATGCCACATGCTGGGAACTGGCCAGAAGGGGCAGGGGCCCTGAGCCCCTCACTGGTGCCCCTGGGTTCTGTCTGCCCCATGCGGGCATCAGCCTGGACACATGGGTAAGAGGCAGCCTAAAGGCCCCAGGCTGTGTGCACAGCTGGGGTCCATCCGTGTGAGCTCAGGCACCCAGGCTACCCTCCTGCAGCCTCAGTTTCCTCATCTAAAAAACGGCCCCAGCACCACCCATCTCATTGGACCACAGGGTAGAGTGACCGCCACGAGGCCATGAGGCCCACAGCTGGGACTCCAGCCTGAGTCACTCATCCGACACATGATGGGAACTATGAGGGGCCCAGGGCCCATGACCAAAGGCTCAGGCAGAGCCTGCACCCCAGATGCACACATGTGGGGTACCTGAGGTGAAGAGCTTCTTCTTGGTGTCGTAGAAGGAGGAGAAGGAGGAGTATACCACAGGAACAATGGGTACCTGTGGGCAGGCAGAAGTGCAGCTGAAGCAGCCCTGGCGATGGGCCGGGCACACCCCAGGTTCCAGGCGGTCGGGGAGCCCTGCCCTGTGGCCCACCCGCCCCTGCCTTGGCCACTGCTGTGGGTCCTTGTGGCTGTCTTGCCCCTGGGACCTGGGACACCTGTCCCGCTCTGGTTGGCCCAGAGTTCCATAAGCTCATCCTGCAAATCGTTACTCACCTCCTCCAGGAAGCCCTCCTAGACAGGGGGGCAAGGCCCTGTCCTGTTTAGCAGGAGGAGATTATGGTGCTCTTCCCTGCCCACGCCTCCCTCCCAGTCCTCTCATCCCAGGAAGCACGGGCGGGAGGCAGCACTAGCCAGGGGAGGGGTGGGGCCTGCTGGTGTTCCTGGAAGTCACCAGGGTCAAATCCAAGGGCACTTGGGGTGATCATTAACCCGAGGCAGCCAGGGAACCTCCAGGGGGCCAGCAGGCAGGCTGGGGACTGGGATCGGGGAGGAAAAGGCCTCAGGTCTCCCGGCTGAAGCTGCGTTGCTGCCCACCCATCACAGCCGCCGGTCTCCCCTCTCGTCTCCCAGGGCCCATCCAGCCCTCACCCTGCCCCCAAAGGGAAGTGACATCAGCCCCAGGCCAGGCCAGGCAGGTGCACGCTGCACCTGGGCAGGGCTGTGATTGGAGCCCAAGGAAGCCTGCCCAGCCCAGCGCCTCCAGAGCTCCCCAGACCCCACGGCCTCAGCTGGGACCATCCAGGAGGGCCCCCCCACCTACCTTGCACAGGGCCAGCATCAGGGGCCACTAGAGGCCGGTGCAGGGAAACGAGCTGAGACCCCTGCCCTGAGTGAGACCCCACCCAGGCAGGGTAAAAGCCCCTTCCCCTCAAGCAGCTCTCCCCTGCCCAGCAGCAGGGGCAGGACAGGCGCTGTGGGCGTGGTTATGCCCTGGTCTCTCCTAGACACCCAGGACGTGCTGCACCCCTGGAAGCTGGGGACCAGGAAGGACAGAGTCTGGAGGTGCTGCTCGCCGAAAGCTCCACCTCCCTCCCGGGCTCCGGCCCGACCCTGTGCTTGGCTTGTCCAACCCTTGCCCATGCCCTGAGGCCCACCCAGCCAGGCACAGGCCCAGGAGGAGACTCCTGAGAGGCCAGCAGCCCGGCCCCCCACAATCTACCTGCCCAGCCTGGCGGGCCAAGCACTGGGTGCCCACCAAGGACAGCGGGTCACTCGGGGCTCTGCATGGACGAAAGGCCCAAGGGGCTGCCCTCCCTGGCCGGTCAGGGGCAGGTGCAGGAAGGGGCAAGAAGGCCCTGTCCCCAACTCAGTGGGAGGAGGCCCTTGCGTGCCAGGGTCCTCAGCTTGGCTGAGTGGTCACCTTCTGCCTTAAGCCAGCCTGACCC
Organism: Alouatta palliata; assembly: GCA_004027835.1. Classification (NCBI taxonomy): domain Eukaryota; kingdom Metazoa; phylum Chordata; class Mammalia; order Primates; family Atelidae; genus Alouatta; species Alouatta palliata. Next base: position 10,573 of record PVKV010038469.1, on the reverse strand, counting down.
TGCTTCCCCAGCATGTACCCACCCCGGGAGGGCCGGGCTCCGCCTACCTGCGCCTGGACTGCCAAGTAGAAGGCGCCCTTCTTAAAAGGCAGCAGGTCCCCATTGTCATTGCGCGTACCCTCGGGGTAGATCCACACTTTGAGCTGCAGGGAGAAAAGAGCCTGGGCTGACCCAAGAAACCCTCACTCCCTCCCCTCCTAAGGAGCCCCACTTCTCGAAGCGGCTGGCATGTGACCCCATCTTCAGAGCACAGATGATGTGGGGTCTTGTTTCTTCCGCCAAAACAAAGTCACAGGCTGCCCACCTCCCCTCTGCCCGGCCCAAAACAGTCACAGGCTGTCCGCCTCCCCCTGCCCCGGCCCCGACCCCACCCGGCCCGGGCCCGCACACTCACGTTCTCCCTGACCATGCGCTCCCCGAGGTCGGCCATCACCGTCATGGCAGTGCTGGAGCGTTGGCGGTTGATGAAGAAGACGCCCCCAAGGTACATGATGAGGCCCACGGGCCCCAGGAAGAGCAGCTCCCGCTTGGCGATCTGCACACAGCGCTCAGGAAGGACCTCCATGAGGCCTGGGAGACAGAGAGAGAGAGGAGAGAGCGTGTGCTGGAAGATGGCCACTGAGCACCCACAGGCCTGCCTGGCGCCATGCCTTCTCCCTGGCCACGTGGGTGGGTCATCTGCCCTCTGAGCCTGTGTCCGGCCCTGAGGGAGGTACTGAGGCCGAGCCTGCCCAGGCACAGGCGGCGCTGCGTCCTTGTCCTCCGGACCTAGCCCCACACAGCCCCAGCTCAGCAGGCCCCGCTCAGACCCCGGCAGCCACCCCCGAGGCCCGGCCTACCCATCATGTCCAGGATGCTCTGGTGGTTGGAGACGATGACGCGGGGCCGGGACTCCCGCAGCCTGTGCTGCTCCCGCACCTCGAAGCGGAGGCCATACAAGTACTTGAAGCTTCGCACGAACCAGCTGATGATGCTGTGGGGGAGGCCACCATGAACACAGGTCCCGCATGAACACGGGACCCACCGTGAGCATGGGTCCCACGTGAACACGGGTCCCACCGTGAACACGGATCCCGAATGAACACGGGTCCCGAATGAACACGGGTCCCAAAGTGAACACGGGTCCCGCATGAACACAGGTCCCACCGTGAACACGGGTCCCGAATGAACACAGGTCCCACCGTGAACACGGGTCCCGAATGAACACAGGTCCCACCGTGAACACGGGTCCTGAATGAACACAGGTCCCACCGTGAACACGGGTCCCGAATGAACACAGGTCCCACCGTGAACACGGTTCCCACCATGAACACAGGTCCCGAATGAACACAGGTCCCACTGTGAAAACGGGTCCCACTGTGAGCATGGGTCCCACATGAACACGGGTCCCACATGAACATGGGTCCCGAATGAACACGGGTCCCACTGTGAACACGGGTCCCACATGAACATGGGTCCCACCGTGAACACGGGTCCCACTGTGAAGACGGGTCCCAAATGAACACAGTTCCCACCGTGAACACAGGTCCCGCATGAACACGGGTCCCACTGTGAACACGAGTCCCACCGTGAGCATGGGTCCCACGTGAACACGGGTCCCACCATGAACACGGGTCACAAATGAACACGGGTCCCACGTTGAACACGGGTCCCGCATGAACACGGGTCCCACCGTGAACACAGGTCCCAGGTGAACACGAGTCCCAAATGAACACGGGTCCCAAATGAACATGGGTCCCACATGAACACAGGTCCCACCATGAACATGGGTCCCAAATGAACACAGATCCCACAGTGAACACAGGTCCTGCATGAACACAGGTGCCCCAGTGAACACGGGTCCTTCAGTGAACTCAGGTCCCATGGCCAAGGCTCAGTGGGAAGGCCTAGGGGTTAGGTGTGGAGGAAGCTGGAGAGGGGCCCTCCTGGCATAGGGCAGGAGACCAGGGAGGGAGCCCGTGTGGCAGAGTCCCAGACCGGTTCACCCACCTGGACCGCTGCCCTGCCTGCATCTCCCCAGCAACAGGGGAAATCCCAGAGCCTCTGGAATGCAGACACTGGGCATGTCAGAAGGTGCCCGCTTCCACATCCATATCCCGGGGACCGCCCAGCCCTCACCACCCCCCAGGGGACTCAGCCAGGAAGGTACTGGGAATGGCTGTCACGCCCACCATGAAGGACCCACGCCAGGGAGAGCAGCCTCTGCACCCCTGCAGAGGAGATGGGTCCCCACACACCCTGGGGAAGGTCACTGGCCCCTCAAGGCAGGGTCACATCAGGGAGAAAGCTTTGGTGCCAGTGGAGACCTCCCCAAGGACCTCTGCAAGCCTCTTCCAGAAAAAAGCCAAGACTGAGACCCATCTCACCCCCTCCCCACAAAAGCAGGCCGGGTTCCCTTTCCCCATAAAGAGGCTCTGGGGGACTCGGGGCTCGCCTGAGGTCACACACCAGGAGCAGGAGCAGAGCCAGGGTCCTGACCACCTGAGCCCCCACCCCAGCAGCCCCCACTCTGGTAGGGCCCCCCCCTACGGGGCTGCCCTCGGGCACCTGCAAACACCAGGTGGCCTTGTCCAAGCAACCTATCATGGTTGGGACCAGGGATGTCCAAGGGGGACCCGAAGTGTCTAGCCATCTCTGAGCACCCCAAGGCTCTGCCCTTCTGCACTGCCAGGAAGCTCTAGGCACACCCCAGATGGGACTCCTGCCCACCCCAGGGCAGCCCAGAAGGATGGAGCCAGAGGCCTGAGCTCACCCTGAACCCCAGCAGGGCTGGGTGGCTGGGGCAAGGTTGTGCCAGAGCTGACCAGGGGCTCCCAGCTCTGCTCCCCTCCCCACGCAGACTAGTGCTCCCCACCATTTGATCCCCAACAGTCCTGAGGAGAGGACTCCCTGCTCTGTACAGATGACTCTGAGTAACCGCCCTGGCCCACAGAGCAGACATTCAAAGCTGGGCCTTCTCTCAAAGCCAGACTGGTGAGGTTTTTTATTGTAATTGTTTTAACAGTCTTGCTCTGTTGCCCAGGCTGGAGTGTAGTGTCGCAATCTCGGCTCACTACAGCCTCCACCTCCTGGGCTCCTCCCGCCTCTGGCTCCCGACTAGCTGGGACCACAGGCGTGCGCCACCACACCTGGCTAGTTTTTGCATTTTTGGTAGAGACGAGTTTCACCATGTTGGCCAGAGGCTGGTCTCGAAGCAATCCGCCCGCCTCAACCTCCCAAAATGCTGGGCTAACAGGCGGGAGGTAACTCGCCCAGCCTTTAAAAAAAAAATTGTGGTAAAATACACGTAACATAAAATGTATCTCCTGGGCCTTGTCTGGGCGCACAGTTCCCCGGCGCGGGGCACACTGGGCGTCCTGCAGCCATGTCCTCCCTCCGGCTCTGGAGCGCTCCACCTTCCCCATGTGACCCCAACCCGTTCCCTCCCCTGCCCTGGCCCTCTGCCCTTCCCTGTGTGAGCCCAGACCTGCTGCAGCGCCACCTCCGGTGGATGGGGCAACCCCATGTTGCAGATGGGGAAACTGAGTCAAGGGGGCATAATGGTTAATTTAGATGATTAGTCCAGCTGTCCGTCCCTGGATCGGGAAGCCTGGGGCATCCTCAGATCTGCCCACCTCCACCAGCTCTGAATACCTCCTCTCCAGGCCACACCAGCCACCGTCCTCAGCCACCCAGAGGGTGCGCCCGGGGCCGGCAACTCCCACACACTCAGGGGAACTCAGGGCTGTTCTGTCTCCACGATCATCTGCGCGATCCAGCTTCCCGGACCCTGCGAAGCCCCAGGAAGATGAGGAAGCAGCAGAAGGCAGTTCACACTCAGAAAGCAGGGAAACGTCAGCTAAGTAGCAAGACGGTCACGTCGCCAACCGAGAAATGCAAACGGAAACGAGAGACTGTCCTCATCCTTCCCCCCGGCACAGATCCAAAAGCCTGATAACAGGAGGTGCCAGCCAGGGTGTTGGGAACGGGCCGAGTAGGGAGTTGCTCGGACACAGACGCTTCCAGCGGGCAGGCTGGCGGGCCCGGCCAGAGCCCCGAGGAAACCTGGCCTCTCTCCTCTCAGGATCTTCCAGGAATCCTGAGTGCGAAGCCTGCGGCGCTCAAGAGTTCGGTAAATTAGGAAAACCGGAAAATGCCTCAATACCCACCAGTCGGGAGAGGGGCGGTAAATGCGGGTCCGTTTCACAGCCTCTCGGAGCGGAGGGAAAGAACAGGCAGGGCCACACATCTCCAGTGAAGGACGCAAGGGCCATTTCTAGCGGCAGCTGAGACGCCTGCAGCTCCAAAGCCAGCCACCTGCACTGGTCTCAGGCCACATCTGAAGGGGACAGTGGTTCCCTCTAGTATGACATTGGCCAGTTCCATCTTTTATTTTAGTTTTGAGGCAGGGTCTCGCTCTGTCACCAAGCTGGAGTGCGGTGGCGCGATCTCGGCTCACTGCAACCTCTGCCTCCCAGGCTCAAGCGATTCTCCTGCCTCAGCCTCCCAAGTAGCTGGGATTACAGGCGCGTGCCACCACGCCCAGCTAATTTTTGTATTTTTAGTAGAGACAGGGTCTCACCATGTTGACCAGGCAAATCTCAAACTCTAGACCTCAAAGGACCCGCCCGGTTCAGCCTCCCAGAGTGCTGGGATTACAAGTGTGAGCCACGCCGTCCGGCCCGTTTCCTGTCTGCTTGTGTATCAAACATCTCATTTTGCCCATGCGCACGGTTCCATGGTGCCAGGCACATCCCCTGCCATGCGGCCATCACCACTTCCAGCTCCAGAACTTTTCCCTTTTTTTTTTTGTTATCTCAGCTGTTTAAGGGATGGATCGTGTACTGATCCTTCTCTCAACTGTGAGACACCGGGTACAAACCCCTGCCCAGCAAGCAGCGCTGAGCAGGCACTCTGTCCCGCCACCCACCACCGGCCCCTGGTCCTTAGGCCAGACAGACAGATGGATGGAGGCTGCCCCTGGCCAGCAGGAGGCTGTGGGTCTAGAACTCTGCAGCCCACGGTGTGGCTGGGGGAGAAAGGTATATCCTGGGGGAACAAAAGTCCAAGCTGATGTCCTCAGGGGGACAAAGGACCACCTGCACCCACCCCGTGGGGCCCCTGCACTCCCTCCCCTGGTGTCCCATATGTAGTTTAGAGCTTTCTGAAAGCTGATGGGAAAGTATAGACTCTCACTTTAAAAGTGTTTCCTGGCTGGGTGTGGTGGCTCATGCCTGTAATCCCAGCATTTTGGGAGCCTGAGGCGAGCGGGTCACCTGAGGTCAGGACATTGAGACCAGCCTAGCCAACACGGTGAGATCTCATCTCTACTAAAAATTCCAAAAATTAGCTGGGCGTGGTGGCGCACGCCTGTAATCCCAGCTACTCAGGAGGCTGAGGCAGGAGAATTGCTTGAACCCGGGAGGCAGAGGTTGCAGTGAGCCGAGATCACACCATTGTACTCCAGCCTGGGCAACAGAGCAAGACTTTAACTCAATAAAAAAAAGGTGTTTCCTCAGAGAAGAAGGGCCTGAACTAAGTCCTGCAGAGGCTCCTTCGGCAGAGGACACCCCCAGGAACACGGGCAGAGAAAGCGACCTTCCAAGCACATAGGCTCCCTGCACCTCCTGTGTACAAAGCCTCGAGCCTTTTGTTCTGACAGTGACCCCCCCCACCCAGGGTAGGTACAGTCATTACAGGCTCTCCAGATAAGGAAGAAGTTCAGCGAAGTTAAGTGACCTGCCGAAGGCCACAGAGCAGGGAATCCAGGACAGGCCTGAGCCCATCTCGGAACCCTGCTTCTGAGCTGGCAGAGTCGTTTGGGGTGTCGAACCCCTCCCCCGGGCTCAGCGGCTCCCCCAACCACTCAGCAGGGCTGGGAGCTTGCTCCGGCCTCCCCCAGCAGGAAGCTCAAAGTGGCCAGAGCAGCCACCATCCATCCCCAGGTGTCCCCCACCAACGTGCCCAGCCCAGGTCCCGTCCTGTGCCAAACACCATGCCTCGCCTGAACGCCCTCCCACCAACCACAGAGGAATGAATGAGGGGCTGCCCTGCCCTTTCCCCAAAGCCTGGGGCAGGGTTCACTGGGCTGGACCAGGACCTAGTCACACAGATCCCAACTCCAGGCCCTGGGCTCCTTGCCTCCCCAGGGCACCCCAGCAGGGGCAAAGCCAAGGTCGCCTGAAGCCTGGAGCTGGCGAGCCCTGATGGCCACTGCCAGGCGGGTGACTAGTGCCAGCTTTGCCCAGCAAGGCAGGAGGCACAGGGAGCAGCCCAATGCCTGAAACAAGCAAGGCTGAGCCCAGACCTGGCCCTTCGGCAGCATCGGAGCAGTGGGTTCCTGCCAAGGGGACAGCCGAGTCCTGCCCCCGTCTCCTTCAGAGCCCTCGGACCGGAGCCCACCAGCCTTGAATGCAACACCGTAAGAGCTCCCTCTGGAGTCCGCAGGAGCCCAGCCTCCTCAGACCGCCTGAGCCGGGCTCCAGGACAGCTGGGCTACTCCCAAGCTCAGGCTCTGGGCCAGAAAGACAGGGATTCGGAAGCTTCTTCTCTTCTTCCCTTCCCAGACTCATCTGGAAGGGTTCGCAGGTTACACTCTAGGAGGCCGGGACAACCTTGGGCCAGGGTGGGGCCTCCACCAACAGTGACTGTGATGAGGATGACACTGAGGGAAAAGATCCAAGAGGTGCCGGGGACAGAGGCCCCAGCAAGAAACCTGGTGTTTTCCAACAAGTGTCTTTAGAGCTAGAGCACAGGGCAGGACAGGGCCAGAGGGGTGGGGGGTCCACCCACGCAAACACCTGGATGCGAGGAGTCCCTGTGACTCCTCAAAGGGGGCATTTGGGAGCGCAGGTGCGGTGGGCTGGAAGAGGAGGGCCAGAGAAGACCCCACCCCTCATTCAGGACGGCTCTAATCTCTGGGCCTAGAGAGGTCTGGAGAATCAAAGTCACAGCCTCCCTTGGGATTAAGACCCCAGTGCTGCGGTGACACAGGGCCCCCTGATGGCACAGTGTCCCCACCAGGCATGCATCAGGGGACCTGAGACCGCGCCCGGGCCAGCCATTCTGGGTTCAAACCTTGGCCAACATCACCAGTCCCTGCACGTTTTCTGCACACTGGGCGTGTGATGTGGGCATGTGCTCCATGGGACAGGAGCCCGCCCTGCAGCTGGGAGCTGTCACGACCAATAGGTCCCAGCCTTTGGATACCAGCAGAGCACAGGGTTCAATCTGGGGAGCATCCTTAAGGGAAAGGGCACCCCTTTCCTCTCTGGGACCCTGAAAATGGTGGGAACACAGGTCAAAGGAGCCGGAGACTGCTGTTTCCTACAGTGCCAGCTGGTGTTCGCTGCATGAAGCAGGAAATGTCTCTGTGGAGGAAGCTGCCATCCTTAGGGTTTTCTGATCCTGTGGCCGAATGCAGCTGTAGGCCATAGCGCTGCTCTGGGCTTTGCTTTCCTCTGCTGAATGGATGTAACAGCGCATCGGCCCCGGGGGAGGAAAGGTGCCTGCAGCTCCTCCCCAGCTGTGCACACAGCTGGGGGAAGGGCTTGGGGGGGTCCGTGGAAGCAGTCCTGCCTGGAATGGGTCCGTGGTCTCACCCCGAGCCCAGTGGGAAGGAGGCTGCCTCAGCTGATCTATTCCCATCACCGTCCCTGACACACTCTGGATGCCAGTGCAGACGCAGGGGTCTCCTTGGGGGCCGCCTGGAACCCAATGGGGAAGGACTGGGCCTCAGCCAGGCAGCCATTGCTCAGGAGATGGAGTTTCCCCACCCCTCGCTTGGCTTGCCCTAGGGCTGCCCCCACGCCCTGGGCGCTGGGCTGGGCACAGCGGAGAAGGGAAAAGCAGGTGCTCCGGAGTCACTGTCGGCGGGTTCTGACCCCCGTTCCACCCCATCCTGGCTGGGGGACCCCACCCCAGCTTCAAGGTGCTTATCTCAGCATCCATCTCCTCATTTGTAACACGGATCACAGGAGAATCCCTGTTCCCGAGGCTGGAGGCTCCCGTGGCGCACAGCAGGAACGGAGTGTCCCCCCCTCCCTCCCATGCTGCCGGGTCCCTTCCCTGGAGTGGCAAAGCGCCTCCTCATCATCCACCTTCCTCACCCCTCCTGATGGCCCCCACGGAGGGAACCTTAGGCTCACTACAACCCACTCTTAGCCACTGCTGGGAGTCTGGGGAGTCATCAGGGACCCTGGAGCCTGGGGAGTGGGTGCAGAGGTGTGGCGGAAGGTAGCCGTGGAGCCCAGGCCTCCCCTCCAGGCCGCCCTGCCCTCAGGCCCTCCCTTCTCTTCGGGACCAAAGCCGGATCTAAGCACCTGCTGTTACCAGCCAGGGTCCCAGAAGCCGCTACTCCGCAGGCCTGAGCCTGGGGGCTGCCCCGAGAGGTGAGGGCGGCAGGAAGGCCCATCCAAGCACCATCAGAAGCCCCAGGTCCCAAGCACGCCCGGGTTAGCCGCGATCTCTAGGCTGAGATGGGGACCGGGCCAAGTGGGGCTGAAGGGCCAGGCTAGCCTGCCGGGTCCACACAAACGGCAGCAGGTGAACTGTGATTTGGTCCCTGGGAAGCAGCTTTTACACACGGAGGCCACCTCTGAAGAGGCCCATGGCTGTGGCCTGGCTCCACAGTGGGGTCCGCTGCAGCGTCTCCTAAGTCAGGCGGGCTGTCACTTCTGCTGAAAGCACAGGGCACTGTCTCCTGCCCGTACCCCAGCACCCGCCCGACCCAGGAGGCCCTGCTGGCGTCAGAACCAGACATGCCGTTTCCTCGGACGGGGGGCAGCCCCCCAAGGAACCCACAGACTGGACCCTCCTCGGTTGGGAAAGCCGCTCCTACTCTGAAGCATGCCAGGGGCTGAGTGGGGGCCCCTCACAGAGACCCCTGCCTGCAGGGATCCCAGGGCCCGAACCGCAGAAGAGGCCTTCAGAGATTCCAGCACAGGTACCCCGAGCCCAGTCCCCAGGAACTCCCAGTTCTGGAAACTGCCTCCTCCCTGAAGGGCTTTACACAGGACGTTAGCCCCAGTCCCCACCTGGGCCAGCCCTGGAGTCTGCGCTCACCGGGACCCCGCGGGGCCACTTGGCCGAATCACACCGGTCACCACAGGTCCGGCTGAGCAGCCACCAGGCCCTTCTCAGAGTCTCCACGCCCACCGTCAGCCCCAGGGTCCTTCTTCTCCATGAATGTGGGCCCGTTCCAGCAGCCTCAGCGCCCTCCCAGGACTGGTAAGGATGGCGACCTTGGGAAGCCAGCAACCCCTCACCCACTGCCTCTGGAACCACGGAAAACGGGGCCTCTGGAGCCACACTGCCCCCTCCCCGGCCCCCACCCCAGGCCATTGCAAAAGCCACGGGCTGGGCAGTCCAAACAGGGCAGAGAAATGTAGCAACTGTCCCGGGGACTGGCTAACAGGGAGGGGGACAGGCAGGGGCCTTCTCTGGCAGCCACCCTACCCAGGAGCAGCCAGGCAGCCCAGTCTGACCTCTGTCCCCCATCGCCAGCCTGGCAAAGCCAAGCTCCCCCCTTCTGGGAGGCGTCCAGGGGAACATTCCAGCCCCGCCAGACCTCAGTCCTCACCCTTCCCTTCACTTGGAAGCTGAACCCCGGAGCTGGAGGCCAGCGGGCGCTCCCCAGCACGGAAGCAGGTCCCCTCCGCGTCCCCTACCTCCCTGCGAAGAGGAAGGGAAGGGAAAAGGTAGCCGGCCCCACAGGTGCGCCCATCACCGGGCGGACGGGCAGGAGGGCGGCGGAGGGAGGACGAGGGGCGCCCCATGCCGCCGCGCGCCCCATCAACGGGCCTGGGCAAGTCCCCGCCGCCTCGGCCTCGGTTTCCGCGCTCCGGAAGCCTCTCCCAGCGCGGCCCGGCCCCCCTTTCTCTCGGACAGCCGCTCCATCCCCACGCCGGGCCGCAGGGACGCGGTGTAGACGCCCGGGGCCAGGGCGCGGGGACGAGGGTGGCACTGTGACGCCGGCTCCGGGCCCCCCGGGCTCGCGCCCCCCTCCCGCGCCCGCCGCCTGCCCAGGCGCGCTGTCCCCGAGCCCCGGAGCGGGGCGGGCCGGCGGGGCGGGAACGGGGGAGACGCAGAAGAAAGTTAGGGAAGCGGAAGCGGCTCCCGGCCCGGCCCCTCCCGCGCGACGCCCCGGCCTTGCCTCATGTTCTCCACCGTCCGGCCGCCGTGGCGCAGCAGGCAGACGAGCGAGGCCACGGCGGACGCCGCGAAGCACAGCGCGCAGTACAGGGCGACCTTGGCGTAGAACTCGGCCGCGCGGCTCAGCTGCACCAGCAGCAGCAGCCCCAGCAGCGCCGCCGCCACGCACGGCCACAGCTCCATGGCCCGCCCCGCGCCCGACGGCGCCACCCGCTCCCTCCCGCCGACCTGCCGCGGCCTCCTCCCGGCGCGCTCCTCCCCGGGTCCTTATTGCGAGGGCGGGGCGGGGCGGGGCGGGGTGGGGAGAGGAGCGCGCGGCAGGGAAGGGCGAGGTGCGGCGCCCCGCCCCGGTACCCCCACAACGCCCCGCCCTGCCCCACCCCGGTACCCCCACAACCCCGCCCCGGTACCCCAGCCCCGCCCTGTCTCCCCACAACCCCGC
>PVKV010038468.1:0-13887 GCA_004027835.1 Alouatta palliata | reverse complement strand
CAAGCCCAGCTAATTTTTGTATTTTTAGTAGAGAAGGGGTTTCACCACATTAGTCAGGCTTGTCTTGAACTCCTGACCTCAGGTGATCTACCCGCCTTGGCATCCCAGACTGCTGGAATTACAGGCGTGAGCCACTGCGCCCGGCCATTAATTTTCTCTGTGTGGTAAGAACACTTAAAATCTACTCTCTTACCAATTTTCGAGTATATAATGTTACTAACTGTGGTCACCATCATGTGTAGTAAGGAGTTAAGTAATTCTGACCTATCTACTATGGTTCAGGAAAAGAAAGGAAAAATAACACCTTTCATTTTTTCCCTTTTTTAAAAAAAAATAAAAACAGTAATAGAGATGGGTCTCACTAAGTTGCACAGGATAGTTTTGAACTCCTGGGCCGCACCTCAGTGATCACCAGGCCCATGTGCACAGGCAGCTTCTCCAGGAAACGGCCCTCCCGGCGCCAGGCAGTGGGTGGTGGGCACGGCCAGGCAGACCCCCCATGCGGGTGGCGATGTTGAAGGCGGTTCCTGCCTGTTGCCAGGGGCTTGCGGAGCTTAAGACCAGGCGGCGCTAGGACCGCGGCAGAGGCGGTGCAGCAGAGGTGCTGCCAGATCCAGTTGCTGGTGTGGAACCGAGAGAGGAGCCGGGAGGTGAGCTGAGCCTGCAGTGCAGACAGCAGCACCGGCAGCACCTGCCACACGAGCTCGTCCAGCCCCTTCCTACTCCTGGGGCGCTGGGGCACCCTCTTTCTCTCCCGCCCACTACCGCGGCCTGATGGCTTTTATCTGTCCCTGCAGCCTGCGCAGGCCATCGCTCAGTGATAAGTACACAGGAAGGGAGGCATTTGCAGGTGTCATGATAACCGCATCATCAATGCTGGTGGCACTCACAGGTAAAGTCAGTTTTAAGCATTCTGGGTGATATAGGGGAAAAGTGAGGACAGGCCCTCTCCAGTGGACGAATATTTTAATTTGTTTGAAGAAGAAAGGATAAGCAGATGACTTGGGGGAAGGCATAGTAATCACAAGACAGAATTGCCCACGTTTTTTACAAGTGAGTTACACTAAGAAGAGCCTAAGAATAGTGATTTTTACAATAGTTTAAAATGCACTAGGCACACAGATAACACACAAAATCTAATTCACACCACAAAAATATGAGCTTCCTCCCATATTTCAACTACTTCCAATCTAAAGTATATTGACCAGGAGAGGATAAGTTTATGTATTTGATGAATCATGTTGGACTCAGAGCTTCATTGGTAATTGCTTGGGGAACATGTTTACTTGTTCTTTTTACTGCTCTCTGAAACCTCAGATGAAGAAATTTCAAGCAGGTCCAGCTGAAAGCATAGCAAAATGTGGCACTTCATAAAACTGAAACTTAAGAATGTTAAGAGGAAGTAGAGAATGCTGGATTTCTCACCAGGCTACCAACTCACTCATTTGGGGCCACTCAGGTTTTGACGAGATCTGGAGCATGAATATCATCCATGATGTGTGACATCCACAAAAACAAAAGTCACTCTTTTTTTCCAAGAAATAAGAGCTATTTAAATGTCATAGCTAAAAGAAGGAAGTGTCACTTGACTTCTGAAGTGGCTGAATATTTGAACAGAGATTTTTAGCTAAGAAGGTAATGTCAAAGACAAAGGTTCTGTTACCATCCATAGAGAATTTGTGATCCAGCATTATTCCCTGAAATTCCATCCCAAGACCAGGTTCTAGTACAATCTCCACAGTGCATTGAGAGTAACCTTCTGAACTGCAGACTTGATTGGGTAATTATTGGCAGATTACAATTCTTTTCTTTTTTTTTTTTAATTATACTTTAAGTTCTGGAATACATGTGCAGAAGTTGCAGGTTTGTTACATAGGTATACACGTGCCATGGTGGTTTGCTGCACTCATCAACCCGCCATCTACCTTAGGTATTTCTCCTAATGCTATCCTTTCTCTAGCCCCCCCACCATGTTACAAAGTCTGACATTTAAACTTTACAGAGATTTTTAGAAAACTGGCTCTTATCTGTTCAACCTTATCTTCTACAGGTCCTCTCTGTATATCCTGAGCTCTAACCATATCAACTTTAAGTCTCCAGAATCTAGGATTCTAGCATGTTCACTTACACAACTGTTCTTATATAATTGTTCTCTCTGAGGACTATGCACTTTCTTCTGCTTTCCTGGAAAATTACTATTCATTAAAGACACAGACTCATCTCTTTGAAGTCCTTTCTGCCATCATTTTCACTTTTACTTCAGGACCGTGCAGACTCAGGAACTACTACATGCATTTCCATAAAGTATAGAGTGTTTCAACAATATTGACTTTGCTGTTTTGACTTTGAGGGTATTTTGACTCCAGTGGAATAACCTTGATATTTAATTCCAAAGGGACAAAGCACGTGAGTATACATTCAACTCACCTATATCTCCAGGACTGTTCTCCAATCACTCCACAGGAAAACAAGCTGCTTGAATGATATGTGGCTTTGACCAACTTATTAGTCTGCTAAGGGAGCCATAACAAAACGCAACAAACTGGATGACTTCAACAACAGAAATTTATTTTCCTATGGTTGTGGAGCCTAGGCAGCCCATGTTCAAGGTTCCAGGTGATTCACTTCCTGGCTTGTAGAAGCCTTTCTTGTTTCCATGTCTTTGTATGTCATCATGTGGCTTTTTTTACTGTGTGCATGTGGTGGAGAAGGGAGGTAGATGCCACTCTTTGATATTTCCCCTTAAAAAGACACTAATCCTGTCAAATCAGAATCCACCTTTATGACATCACTTAGTCTTACCTTACATCCTTAGAGATCTCATTTTTAAATACAGCCTTTCTGGGATTTAGACCTTCAACACATGAATTTTGAGGGGACACAAACCTTCACTTCATAACAACCACCTTATGTTCTCAAAATCTAACAGGTCTTTGTAATGACTATAAACATTTGTGTTACAATTAAATGTTGTACCACATGAAGAAAGAGTAAAGAAAACTATTAAACAAAAGTAACCATTTCATGTGCACCACGTGCAAATCCCTGTTATAAAACATGTCAGTGTTATTGAGGAATCCATAATAAAATAATTTAATTGGAATTCAAACACAAAGAAGTACCAAATAAGTGTTTCTAATAGTAAGCAACTATAGGATAGAGCAAAGAGTATTAAATTTGGAGTCAGGAAACATGGGTTCAAAATCCAGCTGCAACACTTACTGTCTACGTGAACTTAAGCAAGTTAACATTTGTAAGCTTCAACTCTCTTGCCTATAACACAGTTTCAGAATCCCTAACTGAGAAATCAAGTGAGATAGAATGTGTAAATTCACTTTGGAAATACTTACACTGCATATATGAAGAGTGTGACCAAGCCCTCATAGGCAACTTCTTTGACAGGATCCGTGATCTCTTATCTCTTCTCAAATAAAAAAGGTGGCTTTTCTGCAGGGCATTGCCCCCCTATACAGCAGGTCTTACTGCATTAACCACATTTATACATACCTAGTTATCATCATTCTCAAAACTCAATATTTTACACTGGTGCCCCACTAGAAAAATATGTGTTCTTGGTTACTTTTTATATTTACTGTCTTGCATGGAAGAAAACCAGCATACTTTAATTCTGAATCATAAAAAGTTGTGGTAAAAGCAGAATGAAAAATTCTGTACAACAAAATGCCATGTGAATTACGTGAAAGCTCCATGTACTCTTGCCAGAACATTCAAGCATTAAAAATATTAAGGTTAAGGCTGACCTGGCCAAGAGTGATTTAAATATGGAGGCCACCACACAGTGAGCATTCTTATTAAAGATCCATGAAATATGTCATCATGTGCTGTCAGCAAATAGAGAATTGTCAACAATGAAATACTCTCTTAGGAGTCAGAATCAGGAGAAGAAATTGACCTTGATCAAATGCTAATTATTGCTTCACCTTCCCATCAGTAACTATCAGATTACATTCCTAAATCTTAAATAAGTGTATGATATTTGCAGAGTTTGTGGCAGCAAATGGAGTCCAGGTGGAGCTGCACAGGAAAAACAAGAAAAATGGCTGCTCACCAGAAACAAGAGAGGAGCATGGGAGGACAGATTCAGACACCCCAGGTTCTGAAACCCCTGTTGTGAAGTAGATTTTGTGTGTATGTGTGCACATACTACATAAGCACATGTTATTTATTTTTAAACAGTCTCACTATGTACTGAACTGACAATGCTCTTTATTTTCATTATATGTTAAAGAAAATAATTAAGGGGTGGAAGGAAAAGAATTGTGAGAGACACTGCTTTGATGCATTCAAAGCTAGGCTCCAGGAGTAGCTTTGTATTTTTTTAATATATCAAAATGCAAGAAAACATCACAGCTAAAACCACCATTCTCAGCAAACTGACACAAGAACAGAAAGCCAAACACTGTATGTTCTCACTCATAGGTGGGTGTTGAACAACAAGAACACATGGACTTAGGGAGAGGAACATCACACACTGGGGGCAGTCGGGGGGGTAGGGAAGAGACAGTGGGGGGTGGGGAGGGAGGGGAAGGTGGGGAGGTATAACATGGGGAGAAACGCCAGATATAGTATGCACCTAAATTAAAATAAAAAAAAAGAAATAGACACTAAAATTGAAAATGCAATTCTGAAGCATCATGGACTGACAAACATAGCATTTAAAATACATTATTTTCTTTCTCTTTCTTACAAATTCAAAGGTGGCAATGCACATAAAAACGATCTGCTTGAGCTACTAGTGAAGTACCACAGTGAAAACATGCAGGGGCACTGCCAGCTTCAGGAATAGTAAGTTGCTTGTCCATTCATTGAGTGGTCAGCACCTGCTTTACAAATCTCTTAAACATCTGGCTCCATGCTCTTCACACAGAAGTTCACACAGGCAGAGACATTTATTTTTTCTTCCTAATCACATACCTTTTAAGATTCATAATTTGGGATAAGCAAAAGTCTCAGCAGGAGGTGGGAATGTATTAAAAACCATAAAATTGATTCTATCACTCTGATTAACATACCAGTAGTGCAGCATGCCTTTCCTGATTGTCAGGAATGAAAGGTGTTCACATTCTGTAATAATACCTAGTAATGTTTTGGAAAGACAAACTGCTGTCTGACTACATTTTACCAGGATGCATTTTTTTCCTCCTTTCTGTCAGCACTGAAGTCCGAAGCTAGAGTGTACATTACGACCCTATATAAAGGGTGACCTAGATATTTAATAGCTGCAGCTATTCCAGTCTACTACCTGGACCTCCCCAGGTCTCCGATGCTATATTCTAGTCTGCCTGAAATCACCATTACACCTTAAGACTAATTCAGGGAAGCATCCAGAGAGCTAGATGTCCAGGAATGCCATAATAAACTTCAGAGAATGAGTATCCTTTGCTCCCTATAGCTGTCTCATCACAGAACTGGCAAACCCTCTACCTCTTAGAGGTCTGTCTAACGATTCACATTTTGTGTAGTGTAGTAAAGAGAATCTTGGATCAGGAGGCCTGACTCACTCTAACTACTATGTCACTATCCATCTAAGCAAGTCAGCCATTTAAGCTTCTACACCACAATGTCATCACATTTAAAAAAATAGATTATTCAGTTTGCCTTGACTTCTTGAGGGGTTGTTGAAAAATAAAAGCAAAATTATACTTTATAACTTGCATGCATCCTTTGTGATGTAGATCACAAATATGATTATATATTTGTTAAAGAATTTGGAGAATATTTAAAATAATCTATTCTGGGGCAATAATTTGGCAAAAGGATGAGGAGGAATCAATGAGGTACTACATTTTATGTGACAGGGTAACATCAGAAGAAAATTAAATGTAGCTATAGCCATTCAAGAATTATTCTTACAGTAAAGTTTTAGCCAAAGATGTATCCCTCAACTTACTGCCCTGTTATTACTATTTACATCCCTATGGAGTATCAATTGTAGATATTGACTACTAGCTTTTCAAACATTAAAATATTATTTTGGGGAAACAAAGAATAAAGGGAAAAGATTAAATAAATATGAAAACTTTAGGAGGAAGATAGAATAGGAATGTTTGTATTAAATATTCTAATGACACATTTTTGCATTTTCAGTTCTTGAGATTCTGTTATTTCCACAGAAGATTTCAAGAAAATGAGTGTAAGATTAGTGTACAGTCACTGTCTAACAATACCAGCTTTCAAGCGTAGGGCACTACATCCTCAATAACGCTTTGTCTATGGAATTATAAACACAGACTTCCACGATTTGGGAAGCCTACAGAAAATTGACCCAAATGAAAAAGAGGAAATGTTTTGTAGACCCCGCTTTTGTGATAATACTGTTGCAAAGGGATCAAAGTGCTTTTGAATACAATTTATTGCTGTTGTTTTTACTAAATCAAATAAAGGCTTTAAGTAAAAATAGGTTTCAAGCCTTCTGCTTATGATTGCACTTTGTGAGACTTGACAATGCTGATTTCTGTGTAATTTTTAAAAATCATATTTGGTAACAAGAAAAGGCATTTCTCCCAATTCTTCAAAGTTACCTTTAATAAAATCTGCTCACTGATGCCCATGCTTACAGATACAGTACAAAGGAAGTTCAGCAAAGTCACTCAGCTGCACCCAATTGATCCTTGCTAAAAGTTGCAGAAATTGTATGGAAACTTACTCAGGATTTGAGGATGTTTAAATCATGGCCTGACTTAATTTTATATTCACTAAAAGTGAAGCTAGAAACAGAATGCACGGATCATATCCTCAGAACCTTCAAGTGGCAGCCCATAGGCAGCTGTCTGTTTCTTGAGTTAGGTTGACAAGAACTGGAAAGAAAGTATTAGCAAAAGGGATCTTGAATGCTATCAGCTGAAATCTACCTAAATCCCCCAGCGAAATATAATCTGAAAGAAATAAGAGGTTCACCTCTTGGTTCTAGTCATTGAGAACTTGAAGGTTAGGTTAAGCAATATTCATCCCTCTGCTTGCTAAATTACCCAAATGTGGCTATAAAGATAATGTTAAGTATTCAGGCCAGAGGTATTTATCAGGAGGATATGATTTACATGGCTATGTACCTCATGGCAAGCCTCACAGAAAAATATAGGTACAAATATACATAAATCATATTTATATACTTTCTATAAAATTAGACTGCATTAATTAAATGGAAGAAAAGGCAATGACAGCATTGTTTGGAGGATAGCTTGATCCAAGTTCTGATTATGACTTGCTTCCCAAAGAAGTAGCCACCTGGTGGGGCATGGTGGCTCACGCCTGTAATCCCAGCACTTTGGGAGGCCGAGGCGGGTGGATCACGAGGTCAAGAGATCGAGACCATCTTGGTCAACGTGGTGAAACCCCGTCTTTACTAAAAATACAAAAATTAGCTGGGCATGGTGGCACGTGCCTGTAGTCCCAGCTACTCGGGAGGCTGAGGCAGGAGAATTGCTTGAACCCAGGAGGCGGAGGTTGCGGTGAGCCGAGATCGCGCCATTGCACTCCAGCCTGGGCAACAAGAGCGAAACTCCGTCTCAAAAAAGAAAAAAAAAGAAGTAGCCACCTACAGCTTAGAAGACAGATGAGAAGATCATCATCACAGATTTGCTGTGAACAACCCTGCTCAGCTCTGTCACTGCCAGACTCGAGGCCACACACACCCTTCCAAGATGCCTTAAGAAGATTCTCAGAGAGATCACTCCCTTCTTCCTTCAGATTTGCCAAGGGCAGAATGTGGTCTTGTCTTTGAAAAACTTGAAACCTTTCTGTAGAGCTGGAAACTACTCTCAATAGCAAAGTTGTTACCATCCTCATCATCACACCTACAATATATTGAGCACTCACTATGTGCTAGGCACAAAATGCTTTGCATTACCCCATCCTCTTTTTGCATTTATGCCATGAAGCAAATGCTGTAATTGTCCACATTTCATGAAAGAAGAAACTGACACCCAAACTTGCCCATTGTTATAGAGATGGTGACAGTTGGCACCTGAATTCAGACAACCACATTCTTTTAGAATCTTCACTTGCAACCATCAGAATAGCTTAATCAGCTGCAAACAGTCCATAGATTTGACTTTTTTTTTTTTTGAGACAGTCTCGCTCTATCACTAGGCTGGAGTGCAGTGGTGCAATCCCAGCTCACTGCAACTTCCATTTTCCAGACTCAAGCAATTCTCCTGCCTCAGCCTCCCAAGCAGCTGGGACTATGGGCACACCGCCATGCCTGACTAATTTTTTGTATTTTTAGTAGAGATGGGGTTTGACCATGTTGACCAGGATGGTCTCGATCTCTTGACCTCATGATCCACCTGCCTCTGCTTCCCAAAGTACTGGGGTTACAGGCGTGAGCCACTGCACCTGGCCAGATTTGACTTTCTAAAACTCCACTTCCACTTAGAAAGCTCTTCCCATTCATTTCTTAATTATATAATACACACACACACTCACGCACACACACACACATATATTTGCCCCCCACAGAGTGCAAGGAACTGGGTTAAGCACTGGAAAGTAAGCAGTAGACAAGACATATTATCTACCCATGTGGAGCATACATTCTATAATATATTCCACATAACATAGCCTCATATTTTCTCACTAATCCTATGTTCTTTTCTGCTCCTATTACCTGACAGTTTCCAGATGGCTTTCAGTAGCTGGGCAAAATGTTGGCACTGCCACAATTCCTATGAAGTTGGGAAACAACAACTTGGCCCCCTCCCTCCTAATGTCTGCCTCTCTTCTCAGTTTCCTGGTCTTCATGTCTATCATCATTCAGGTACCCCCTGTCTTCTAGTTGTCCATAGTCACCCACTACTATATCCCTCTTCCTCACCCATGCCAAACCAGATCTGCTCTCAACTCTGCTGTCTCATGTGTCTCTACTGTCCTTCATCCCTTCCACATTCAAGCCTCAGGGTGAATCTGAGCTCCCATTCTTCACCTTAGAGAGCAGGCCTGACCTGTTGTGGGAAACGACCAATGAGAAACTCTTACATGTTATACCAGGAAAGATCTGTTTCTAGTAAGTCACAAATTGTATTTTCTCAGAATTTCTTTGGTGGGTTTTCTTTTAGAATCATTCTCTCATGTGGTAGTCATATTATATAGAATTTACTGCAGGTACATATGGACTAAATGTGTTCCTAGGGGCTGATGAGTGATGTTAAGCAGTGGGTAACATGCTTTGAATTCCAAGTAACCAAACTACAAGTGACCTTCTGGCAAAGTCGTCCTCAGTAACATATTCCTGTCTTCACTATTACTAACAATAAACAGTGGAAAGGAGTGAAAAATAAGTTAAACATATATTATACTTTAGCATTAGAGTGAGAGGAACATGTAGTAATAAATACAATGTAGAAAAGTAAATAATTTAAATTTACGGATGGCACTGGTGGATGTTGCCCACATTTGGCAACTTTTACAACATTTGAAATAAGACAAATGTTTCCAACAGGAGGAATTCTCAGGTCAAAAGAGAAACCCTGAATATAAAGGACATTCTAGAACCTCCTCGACATGACCCTAATTTTTCCATGAGCTTATAAGTCTTATGAAGGTAAAGAACACAACTGATTTTGCTTGATATTATACCAGTAGCACTTAGCACAAGGCCTGAGACCTAGTCAGTACTTAATAAATGATTACTGAATGAAGAAATATCATCCTATATTTAATCTCCAGCTATCCCAGAATCAGTGGAGTCCTCTGTTGATTAGCAATCCCTACACAACACTGGATTTTCACATTTATACTTTTCCCTCAGGAAGCAATCTCTGCCTATATTGCCTTTTTTTTTTTGTTCTAGAACTGTTGAAATGAGAGTCTTTAGGGCCAACGTCAAAAATTGTATCCTTTATGATTTCTTGGAATGTCTGTCTCTCCCGTGGGCTGAATGAGCTCTGGGCTTTGTTCAGGAATTGGGAAAGTGCTTCTGGCTTACCTAGATCCAGGAACTGAGCATGGCCCAGACCAGAGGTTGTGATTCCCTTGGGGTTTAGCTTTGCACCAAGGATAGAGATAGCAGCCAGTGGGAAGGGGAGGCTGACCTCTGTATCGAGCCAGGACCCACCTTATCATTTTGCACTGGAGCTCTAAAACTTATGTAGCTTGTCTTGGACCTGAAGAGGAAACCATCGTGTTATACCCTGAGCATACACTTCAATCTCTCTCAGTTGTAAAGGAACACTCTAAGATGAAAGGATTCATCACTTGTCATCTCAGCCTCTGGCTTTGCAGAGCACTCACCTCTCAGGAGATGTTACATAAAAGTGTGTTGAATTGACTTGAGAAAGGTAAAACATCATTTTATTTTACACAAAAATATACATAATCCCATATTCAAATTTACCTGACAGATCAGAAAATGGGATAAATAACACAAATATTTCTTTATTTTTTTTCTGAAACTATCCCTCATCTTATTCAAGAGGAAATTTTTACAAATTGACCACACTGCCCATAAACAGTTTTCTTCAGATTAGTAGAAAAGCTTTGGAATCTAGGCTTGTAAGCTCATTATGGAATATTGTCTTCTACAAAGAATTGAGTACTGTTCATATGTAAATATGATTAAATTATTCACTCATACTCATCATCTTCCAGCTACTTATTATGTGCAAGATGTAATAGTGGATACTGTAAAGAGCCGTTCTCTTCATTTAGTCTTCAACTTGGCTCTGACCCAAACCACTGCAGATAGTTGCCCACCTGAAGGGGCAAATGGGAGCTGAAGTCCAGCCTTCACCCTGTTTGCCAAACCATATACCTTGGCATGAGGTTGGCTGTGTCTGCCCAGGGAAAGTGGTATGTTTTTTTCTTTTTTCTTTTTTTTTTTTAATATATATACTTTTTATTGCATTTTAGGTTTGGGGGTACATGTGAAGAACATGCAAGATTGTTGCATAGGTACACACTTGGCAGTGTGATTTGCTGCCTTCCTCCCCATCACCTATATCTGCTATTTCTTATGTTTTTTTCTAATTCTAACAAAGTCCTTTATGGGATAAAGGCTGTCTTGGCCCTGCTCCTCCTTCCACACATACCTCCAAAACTTCACTTGGCCCATCTGTGATTTCTTTTACCTTTCCAGAGTATTGCTGTTCAGTTGAACATACTTTCTGCTGCATGAAAATGCCAAAGTAGAGGAAAAAGAGCACATCATGTGATTTCCCCAGGGACAAGATTTCCCCAGGGATGGTTCTGACTGAGGGGACACAAAAACAAACAGTTTAACATCAACGTATATCCTGTCCAAATTGTCTTTTTATAGCACAAGGTAGCTGTATTAAATACAGAACAAGTAAAGTGATAGTTGAATGTGAATTATGAAGCAGAATTATAGTCATGATACGTGAACTAAACATGAAAAGAATCAGAACCTCTTATTATTTTCTATTGGCAACATTTTTCCAAAGGTAGTTACTTTTGAAAGATAGCATCTCTTTGAAATTAACTCTCAACTTCTTGCAAACCTTTAGATGTCCCCACACTCCTTAGTCAACTAAGAGTGATTATTTTTATTGCTACAAGCCATATATGTTTGTTTTGGAGAACATGGCATTTATCATGATTAAATTGTATAGAATGAAAAATGCCTATTACCTGCAAGAAAAAAATGAAATCCAACACAGCTGTAAAAATGTTAGCTAATCTGTAAAAATTTATGTGGATTTCCTAGCAAACTAGCAATGAAAATTCTGAAATGTATATCTAGTTTTATGAGAATCTTCAAAATTTTCTCTAAAAGGCAGGACTAGGTCAGTTAGCTTACTATTTCAAATAGATATTGCCTTACTGGTATATGAATCATACTGACATTGTTCATTTGAGTTTTTATGACAACTCTGAGGCATTACTGGGTAAAGCAAATCATTCTGCTCCTATTATCTCTCTGATCTGTCATCAAATAGGATTATACCTATGTTTCCAAGGTAGAGAAATCAACAAGTGGTGAATTCCACCAGCCCCTGCTATGGACTGAATTGTTCCCACCTCACCCCACATTCATATGTTGAAGGCTTAACTTGCTGTGTGACTATATTTGGAGACAGGGTCTTTAAGGAGATGATTAAGGTCGAATGATGTATGAGAAGGCAATGAGACACCACAGTCTTCTGTCTGCCATGTGAGAACACAGTGAGAAGGTGGCCGTCTGCAAGCCAGGAACAGATCCCTCACCAGAACCTGACCAGGCTAGCACCTGACCTCAGACTTCTGTTCTCCCAGCCTACACTGTTTCGTTATGGCAGCTAAAGAACACAGGCTCTCAAGCAAACAAACTAAAATAGTATACATTATTAACATTTTGGTAAATATGTATAAAGAAATGGTTTACAAATTTTTTTATTTTTATAATTTTATGACTGTGAATAAAAGCATCTTTGAAACTTGAGTCATTTTTATTGATCTGTAATAAACACTCTAAGAAACCTGGTGTTCATGCTATGCAGGTCTAGCTTCAAAAGACTTACTCTTGCCTCCTGCCTATTAGATTATTGCTCTGAAATTTCTCCTTTAACAGAAAATCCCAGAACTACCACTCTTCAAGTTCCAACATAAATGCTGCTGCTTCTCTTAAACTTTGCAGATTCCCTGCTCTGGTCTCCCTCTTCTGCACTACCACAGTACTTAATTTAAATATGTCATTTATCATATTTCACCTTGCAATTACCTTGACTTGTTCATATGCCTGCTCCTCCACTAGAGAACACAGATCTTGAGAGCAGCGGCCATGTTATCCTTTTCAGATTTCTCTAATGTCCACTGTGATGTTTTCTCAGTAGTGAGTATATATTGGTAGATGTGTGAAAGAATGAATGAATTACTAAATGAGTGGATGGGCAAATGAAGAAATTGATTAAATAATTATTTATGTATTTGCCATGTTGTCTCTTGGATCTTCCATATCATCCAGGAGAATTGTCTTTCCACCATCATGCCTCCCCTTGATAGCACATGTATGAAAGAAAAAGTGTTAATAAAAAGAAAAATGGAGAAATCTTTAGTTGCAATGCCTCTGATTTTTTAGACATAGTACTAGTATAAATTATTTAATTCTTATTATTTTGCATGTCACTATCTCCATTTTACTGACAAGAAAACTGAGGCTCTGTGAGGTAAAAATACATCCATACCCATGCAGTTGCCAAAAAAGAAAAGCTACTGTGTAAGCATAATGCTGAATTCCAAGCCCAATCTTGTCTTTTCTTCTCAATGGCCTTCTCTTAACTTCTCCCTTGGCCTTCTGAAGAAAGGTGAAAAAGAGGTATACATATTTTCTTAGGCCATTTAACATGTCCTTCTTCCTGTATCCATCTTGGAGAAGGAGGTGTTGACTATTTCCCAATGATTTTCACTTTCTTGCCACTGTAAGACAACATCAATCTGTTTGTTCTGGAACCTAAGAAGTACCCTTAACTTCCCTTAATTATAGTACTAACTGAACCAAACCTTTGATGCCACTGAAGGTCTGATATCTCAGAGGACTCCAGGGGTGCAAAGGAGTCAAATTCCTTCCTATCTGATGTTCTTCCTGATGCCACTTCCCAAAGTATAAAATTTAAAGGCAGGACATAACTTACGATTCAGGTAAATCTGAATTACACTTCAGGTCTGTCACTTATTAACTATGTGTACCTTAATCTTTCTCAGTTTCCCTATTAAATAATGTTCATAAAGTCAGACATATCTGAACATACAGAAAAGGATGGGAAGACAGATCAACTGAGGGATAATTTACGTTAGGGATAGAAAAATCGCTTTGGGAATATGGCAGAGACTAGCTAAATATTCATCAATCACATTTTTTCTTCCTGAGCCCTTAGGAAAACTACATTTCCCAGCAGCCTTTGCAGTTAAGACTGGAGTCCTGTCATGGAAGTAATG
>PVKV010038467.1:0-13889 GCA_004027835.1 Alouatta palliata | reverse complement strand
AAGAGTTGAGTTGACTTTTGCCTTCAGATCTTGGCTGCACTTTGCCTATGATAGTATCAGTTTACACCTAAGGACCTCTGAAGAGAAAAATTCCATTATTTCTTTTCTTTCTTGAGAGCAGATTTTTTCCCTCCTTTGGAAGGTTTGCAGTACTTTGCTTCCATCTGAGCCAGAAAATTGTCCATTTCCTTTTGCCGATCCTTTTGTCTGCTCTGAATGGCCGCCTTCAGGCTATCCACGCCTTCATCAAGCCATTACTTTAAAAATACTATTGCTGTTGTCATTTTGCAGACAGGGAAAGTGAGGCATTGCTAGTTTCGGCTGAAGCTGAAGTACAAACCCAGGCCATTTGCTCCATGGTTCATGTTCTTAACCAGTGCACTAGACTCTCTCCTGTGACCACAGCAATGCTTGTTTATCACAGCTTGCATGAAGAAACACTGGCTTTAGCAGTTTCTAACAAAACAGAGCACCCTTTTGATGAGCAAAGTTAAGCACCAAAAGACGAAGAAGACTGAATAACAGTTCAGGGATTTGGGGGCCTCTTATACTGACTAAATGGACTCTCCACTATGGACATAACTCAAGAATCACTTTTTAAGTGCAGGTATACTTGGAAAAATCTATCTGTAGACATATAAACAGGAAAGAAAAGCCTATATTTATTTCCTATAAACAGAAAATAAAAGAATGTGCCTAAGACCACTAAACTGTTAAATGGGCAAGCTGGAACTAGAGATTAAGTCCGTGGACCTCCAAGTATGGTATATTCCCCACTACACCTTTTCTATGGAATTCTTTTCCAGGTTCTGGCTTTCACCTAAATCTGTGTAGTTATAAGTCTTTGTTCTGCCCCTGGATAGACTTGAGCAAGCCATCATCCTGGGCCAGCTCTCAATTTTCTCATGAGAAAAATAAGGAGAGCCAAACCCAGCAGTTGTTTAAGAATTAATAATATAAAAAATTGTAAGCTATTGCTGTAAAAACATGCAGAGAGTAGCACTTTAACTTTTTCCAGAATCATGGTGGTATTCTATGTTCCATAGAAGATATTCTACCTTACTAAACTATGTATCATATGTCTCTGTCTCTCCATGGCAACCTTTCCTCTTAAACCTTTCACTTACAATCTTTCAGAACCGTACCTCTACATTCCTAAGCAGAACAGACACTAAAACACAGATTCCCTGCCTATGTTCAAGATGTTTTCAGTCAAGGAATAGAGACAGCTGCCTGCAAAAGAAATTGAAGGCAGGTTACTAAGAGAATAACTGAAAAAAAAAAATTACAAGGCGAGGACAAAGGGGAATGCTGAATTCTCATTTAGAAAATTTGGGGAGGGTTTCAAGAAAGAAGTCTCACTTATATGGGCATGAGAGACAGAATTTTGATAGGTTGAGATGAAGACAAAGGATACTTATTCCTAGTGGAGAGGCTATGCGAATAAAGGCAGGGTGACAAGAAATGTCAGATAATAAATTTGCAGGGAATAAATATTAATTTAACAACAAATCCTCATAACACAAGTTTTCCTATGTAACAAACCTGCACTTGTGCCTCTAAATAAAAGTTAAAAAGAAAAGATAATAAGGGTTTTGTAGCATCCAGTGAAAAAGAAGACAGAAGGCCAATCTCAGAAAGTCTTCTATGACAGGTCAAGACTTGTGGGCTCTTGTTCACAGGTAGATACTGATGATACAGTAGATTTCTTTTGTTGGGCAGATGGTGCTCAGGTCAGAGCAGGAAAGTTCTATAGGAGGCAGCAGTTTAGCCCGTCCTGTAGCAGGGAGACCAGGAGCATATGATTGCATGCAAGTAAATGTGTGCCAATATTATGACAAAGCCTTGGGAATAAAAGAGAAGGTGAATGACTCTGGCTTTCTGGACACTCTAAATGAACAACAATATGATCAATTTGTTAAGTTTGACAGGAGCTCAAGAACAGGCTCGTGTACGTGTGTGTGTGTGTGTGTGTGTGTGTGTGTGAGAGAGAGAGAGAGACAGAGAGACAGAGAGACAGAGAAAGAGAAGGAAATAGCTTACAATTCATTTTGGTATAAGGATCATTTCATAGGAACTAACCGAAGGCATCAGATCATCAATTATTCACCTTGTTCCTGGCAATCTTTCAAAGCGTCTTATAGGTTTCTATATTATTTACTCCCTTGCCCTAATGCATTTCTCCTCTGACATCCCTACCTCAACCCTAAA
The DNA here is from genome assembly GCA_004027835.1 of Alouatta palliata. Lineage (NCBI taxonomy): Eukaryota > Metazoa > Chordata > Mammalia > Primates > Atelidae > Alouatta > Alouatta palliata. The sequence continues at coordinate 11,678 of PVKV010038467.1, read as the reverse complement.
ATGAAACAAAATCGTAATAATTTTATAGCACATAGAAAAATAAAGTCCAGGGAAACGTTCCTCATTTCCTGGAGGGCAGTGACTCTCAACTGACTGAAGAAATGGAAAATTATTTTTACCAACTTAGGGGGAAGAAAAACAGCAATTTCCAATTAAGCTGTTTTCTCTCTGTGTTCAGAAAGAGGATTGGACTGGTTTGGACCTCCTCTTTCTATAAAACAGGATTAAAATTGTATGCAGTAGAGGACAGGAAAATGACATGATGCAAAATAATGAATGACACAGAGATGTAAATATAGTGCCCAACACAGCACCTGGCACAGTGTGGGTTGGTGTTTTGCCATTTTTATTACCCACAGATTCTGAATATAAAGTTTTCGATGCTGGGATTCTAAAGAAGTCAGACAGAAAACCCTATCGAACTATACAGGATATCAGGATACTCCAGATTCTGGCAGCAGATCTCATGTCGTGACCACCTTGTTTCTAACATCAGAGACCTAACTGCAGGAATAAAGCTTTTATTTTATTATTCCTTTTTAATTTGAGAAAAAAATAAATTTACAAAAAAGTTGAAAAACAAAATACACAATGTTTCTGTTTACCTTTCACCTAACATTTCCTGATGTTTCATAACCTGATGTTTCATAATTATCAAACTATGAAATGGACATGGGTGCAGTTCTAGTAACTAGCCTGCAAACCTGATGTGAAGTTTGCTGGTGGTCCCACTGGCATCCCTTGTCAGACCCAGGATTCAGTTCTGCATTATAGGTTACTTTCCAGTGCTCTTTTTCCTTAATCTTCTTGAAACTGGGGCAGGTCTTCAGACTTTTTTATTTTTATTTTTTAAATTTCTTGTGTATGACTATGACACTTGGAAGAATACAGCTTCATTATTTGGTAGAATGTCTACCATCTGCTCTTCCCTCATATTTAAATTTAGAAAATGCATTTTTTGGCAAGAATATCATAAAAATGATGCTATATTCTTCTTAGTGCATAATATTAGAAGGTAAAGAATGTCCACATATTTTATTGCTGGCTGTATTAAACTTCATCATTGATTGACATGATTTCTGCCTGGTTTTCCAATGTAAAGTTATTGTCTTCTCCCATGTATTTAATAAGTATCGTATGGGGAGGTACTTTCTATAAATATGTTGTTTTGTAGAAAAATATTTTTTCTATAAAAATTTTGTTTCTCAAGCAAAAATCTTATTTCTCACCATACCTTTACCCACTAATTTTAGTTTCCATTGATAAATCTTACCTGCAACAACTATTTCTATGGTGTTTGCCAACTGATGCAGTCCATCTGTCTTTCTTCATATAGAAGTTGGAATTCCGCTGAGGAAAGAGCTTTCAGTCTCCCTCATTTACTTATTTGTTAATGTCAATATAAAACAACAAAGGCTATTTTCTTTGTTTTATGGGTTACAATCCAGTACTATTAGTATTTATTTTGTTGCTTACAGTGTCATAAAATTTACAAGTGAAAACTTCTTCAGATTTTTATAAATACAGATTAACTGGTACATCCTTTTTAGAGGCCCCATCATTTTTTTAGCGCATTCCCGTATTTCTTGGCACCATAAGTTGTCCCAGGCTCATCTTGCATTTCCTTGTACTAGCACTGAAATAATCTGTAACTTAAATGAATTCATTTCTCCTTTTCATTTATTTTAAAAATAGTATTTATAAACTATTTTGAAACGCTAAGTGTGCTCATTATATTTGCAGTATTGTAGTATTATTACTTCTAGGCCCTCTTAGCAGACAAAAATAAAAAAGTGTGGTATGCACACACATACACACACACATGCACACACATCTAAATCAATGTAACCGTATATATATATATCTACACAAATATGATTGTGTGTGTACATACGAGTGTGTGTAAATACATTTATATACACATGTATATAAATACATTTATATATTATGTACATATATTAATTTATTTAAATACCTCTGCTTCAAAGCCAACATTACATGGTTCAGTCTAGCCTTCACCCTTTAATTATGGGTACTTTCTTAAAAAACAAGAACACGTGGACTCAGGGAGAGGAGCATCACATACAGGGGACAGTTGGGGGGCGTAGGGGAGAGACAATGGGGGGTGGGGAGGGAGGGGAGAGTAGGGAGGGATAACGTGGGGAGAAATGCCAGATATAGTATGCACCTAAAGTAAAATAAATAAATTTAAAAAAAGAAAAAAGAAAAAAAGAAAAAAAAACTGTCATAAATGCATTAAAGAAAAAAACATAAAAAAATAAAAAAATGAGAAAACTGGCTCTCATCTATAATCTGATAGCAAATTTATTTATTTTCTATCTTAGAATGCATTTAAAGTCATTTCAGAATTAATAACTTTATGGAAAACAAATTTATTAACTAGTGTAAAATATTGTATACAGTTATTTTTGTCATTAGCTTTATAATTTGTAGTCAAACTACTGTTTTTCAGTATTACTTAAGTTAGTCCTTAACTTTCCCACTCCCTTCCCTATAATGATTTCATTTATTTTTTACAGAGTTAGTTCATTTGTTAATGTTTGCATTTTACTTGAAATTTACCTCCTTCCCAATTCTCAGTTGATTTTGTTTGTCTGTTTGATTGGCTGATATTTATTTATTTATCTGGCATGTAATATACTATCATTATTCCAAAGTGAAATCTTTACAAAGACATTCTCAAGGAGATGCCACTCATCCTTTATTCCTTCCAGCCAGATTCCATTCCCCCATTCTTTCCTACCCACTCTCTGCAGGCAGTCTGTCTCCTTAGTGTCTGGTTTACCTTCCTGTATTTCTTTTTGAAAAAATGTACAGATACATGCATATGGATTTATGCCACCTTTTTTTTTTACATGAAAGGTTGCGTACTATGATACTGTAAAAGAATGAAGCCTCGATCCTTAATCTTTCCAAGTACTGAATTACTAAAGTTGCAAATCTAGAGAATGAGTAAATCATCCTTGAAGCCACATAAGCATAAGGTCTTAAATACAAAAGGCAATGGTGTAAAAAAGATATTAATAATTACTCAAATTTCAGCCTAAGCCTCTTCTGAAAGCATCCATAGTAAGGTTTCTATATGTTATTCAATGATCCAAAATCCAGAAAAGTTGTAATACTGAACCAACCTTCCACAAAATCGTAACTATTAACTTGGATATAAATGATACTTTGTAACTTCTAATGCATTTTTGCACTCATTATTTTATTAGATACCCCTATCTTGTGAGGTAACTCGAAGAAGTTTTCTCATCTTCATTTTTACATATGGACACACTGGAACTCAGTTACTTGCACGCTTGTCTCCCATCTCCAACACATGATGATACCCTGGAGATCATGCATTTTGCCTTGTCACTCCTCTAATGCCTAGCAGAGCTACATGGTCCTTATGCAGTGGCCAGGAAACATTGGTTGGACAAGATTAAATAGCAAATCCAAGACAAATAGTCAGGGGTGAAGTCAGTTGTCCTTATTTAGTGATTCAGCAAGCACTGAACATTCAGTAAGCATTGGAGATTTATCTTATACTTGGTACAAGGGACAGAAAGATAAGAAATGCAAGGATCATGTTTTCAAGAAATTCACTGTTGGTAAACACATATGAATAAACATGTGATTAGAATATGATGAGGAAGCTATGATACAGGAAGTGTTATGGTATTCAGAATATACTGTATCTATTCATTTATATAAAGTGGCACAAGTGCAGTTTTGCTACAAGGATATATTACACAGTGGTGAAGTCTGGGCTTTTAGTGTAACCATTACCCAAACAGTATACATTACACACATTTAGTAAGTATAGCCGTTTAGGGTCTTGTAGTAACTGAGAAGGGGAGACTGACAGCTTTTTGTATAGGGACCTTCCCAGGGCGTGGAATATTTCATCCTTCTCTTCTTTCACTGTGTTTCTCCCATTGACACTTTTGTAACTCATGCTTAGTCTTTGAGTCTCATTCTTCACTTTTTTTTTCTTCCTTGAAGATGCTCCTATTCTGATTGGATTTGAGAATCCTCATTTGAGTTTGCTCTCACTCTATGTTTTTCTGCATTCAAGTATCTGTTTTTTATAAGGTGTAAATGCTTGAGATAAAAACTCTTATTAATTGCCACTATCTTGGAACATTGCATAGTGGAGAAAACATGAGTCCCATTACTGAGACTGTTTTCCTGGTACAGCAGAGAATGGAGTAGGCATTGGGAGATCAAAGGCCAACTGAATCTGAGCTCTGCTCCTCCCGGCTATGTGATTTTGGACAACTTGTTTAACCTCTTTAAAATGCTACTTTCCTTTTTCCAAAATGTAAGGATAAAAATGGTACTTACTTCAAGCTCTATGGTCAGAATTTAATATCAAACATAGTAAATGTAACATACTTATAAAATATCTGGCATTTAGAAAATATCTGTTAGTGAAGGGTTAACTATTATTATTCTATCCTTTACAAAACTTCTAGACTACAAATCACTCTATTGTCTCCTCTCTCCCAATGACCCCACAATACATAAACCAGCAGGCAGGAAGAGCACTCCAGGAACTGCCCCTTTGGCCCATGAATCTTTCTACCTGTTGGCTCCCAATGTCACTTCTAGACTGTTGTGTATTATCTGTCTTCCACCTCTTCCCTGAAAGTCTTATTCCAACGTGCTAGTTAGGCCCTTTCAGTTCCTAGGTCTTGGTCATGAGGCCAATAAAAATGTAGACCCTCGGGGATTGGAGCATTCCTTGAATTTTGATAATCAGGCTGTCTCTGCCCAAATCCATACTAATGCCAATCCATAGTTCCCAGATTTCTGAACTATCAGGGTGGGAAGGAATCTACAGAGAAGGATTCATTTTACAGATGGAAAAAGCTGAGGTCATAAATCAAATTAGTAATATAACCAGGATTAGAACTCAATCTGTTCTCTCCAAAGGTTGAATTTTTTCCAACCCATAAATGGGCACATGAAAAGAACAAATCAGATCACTGAATTTATTCTTCTCAGACACGTAAGTCTGAATTCTCTTCTAGTATATAGATATGGAAATCCTTGGGAAATCTAAGCCAATTTTGATTTCTTTTTTGAGATCTGTCTCTGAGGATTGAGAAATTAAATGTTTTAGACACTGGAAATCTCAGTGCTATAGATGGAGTTGTGTGCCCTCCCAGACCCTCCCACCCCATCAAACGCTGAAGCCTTAACTTTCAGTGTGACTGTGTCTGGGGATAGGGTCTTTAGGAGGTAATTAAGGTTAAATGAGGCCATAGGGTAAAATCCTAATCCAACAAGAAGGTAGCCTCTAAGAAGAGTAGCAGGTCTCTCTCCCTCTGCTATGTGATGACATAGTGAGAAGGTGTCCATCTGCAAGCTAGGAAGAGAGTTCTTGCCTAAACCTGACCATGCTGGCACTCTGATCTTAGATTTCCAACCTCTGGAACTTTAAGAAAATAAATTTTCAATTGTTTAAACCTCCAAGTCTATAGTACTTTTTATGATAGCCCAAGCTGACTAATACATTTTCAATAAATGTAAATTTTAAGTCTTTAACAAATACAGTCTGTAGTTGGCTTCTTAGAACTTGGGCAACAGGGCATTAGTTTATAAAGGTATTGTTTTTCCATTAAGTGCTCTCCACTTCTACTAGAGCTGATATTAGTGAAAACACAATGACAATGCTAAGTGAGAAGTAGAAGCAGAAAGGAAGAAGCTTAGAAAAATATATAATATTGTGTTTTCCATAAGAGGACCAATATTTGAAATGGCAATTTTCAGAACTGGGGAGTCATATGAAGTAATGATGAAGAGCCCCTCTTGTATTCCAGCAGCAAATAGGCATGATTCTCTTCCTATCCTCCCATCAGTACAAAACTGTTCACAGTGGGACACTGGGATTCCTTGCTCTGGTCTAATTTTAAGTAAATAAAATGAAGCGGCACTTTGCCACATCCTTCTGGAAACTATTCCAAAATTGAGCAGATCTCATCTTTCGAAAATGTTCCCTGAGTAATGGAAACATGAGGAAGGGGAATATGCTACAGACCCCGGATGTATCTTTCAACCACAGTGGAATGCAGTATACCAGACACACTGTTCAGTGGTCAGGGTGGACGTGGGAAAGATTTGAAGGATAGAACAGTAATCTCTGCTGTCATCTGAAGTCACTCCCACTGCTAGATGCTCTTAAGGATGAAATCTCACAATGCTAGGCACAGTGGGAAGGGTTTCATCCCCTTTCAATCTATGACATGTAGATATTGTTACATGGAAGCTACCATCTAGCCAATAGGTTGGTTTTTTAATTTTCATGTAAAATTAAAATGCAGAGGGGGAGTAGAAGAGACACTTTCTACTTGGAATCTTTCTATCCACCTGTGTAGAATTGTAACCCAGATAATAGGCAGGGTCTCTCTGAATCTTGAGATTTCGATACGTGTTTCAGCCTTCAGATTTACACTCAAATCCAAAGCTGATTTTAAAATTTCTGTGAGTTGCTCGAAACTTTTTTTCTCAAAATCATCTTTGTCTCCTAACTTTAGCATCTATGTGTGCCCTTTTGTTCCACATCCTAACTCTTTATCTCCAAAACTCCACTACTCAAGTCTTAGACTGCAGTGTGCTGAAAATATTTTCAGTTGTCCAGCCACTAAAATGTTTTCACTGTCTCTTGTCCATTGTCATCTCAACCTATTTTGATCTTCCTGCCTCTTGTCTCTAGTCTCTTCCCCATAAGCTAAGCTCCAGCCCTTATTTCCAGAAGGGAAACAAAAATTTATCCTGATTTAATGGAGTCTAGTGAGGGATCGCTTACTGTTGCACAGAAATCATTGTCTTTGGACCTTTTCCTTCACTAAGCCATCCCAAGGGGCTTATTGAGGCATTTCTTTATTTTAAAAAATAATTTTACCTCAAAGGGAAATTCTGACATCAGAGCCTACGATGAGGTAAGCATTTCATTCCGCTGTATTTTCAACGGCTGCTCTACCACTCTGATTGCCACAGAGCAGGACAATCAGGATTTCTGCACCTATGAAAGTGTTCTGTACCAAGGCCAGATCTTCACTTCAAAGCAACCATAGACCTTAGGCATCTTTCTCCTCTGTCAAGCTACTCAGCCTGACTCAACTAGGTTATTCATTGCTACAAAGTGAGTTTTCAAAGGTCTCTGTTAAGTGCAAATATCAGTTGGAAATTTGTTGTGGTACAATAGAAAGGCATGTCCCTGTGTACTGAGGACAATTGCAATTTGAAATCTATCTGTTATATGGCCAAGGACCACTCTCAACTTCCTTTTTTTCTCTTTTAATCTGAAAGTAGGATTGCATTAATCTGCTCAGTGAGGTTAATTGGAAACAGAAATATCAAAGAACAGGCGAGCATAAAGAATGCTTTGCAAATGGTCAGTTATATATTGCTAATGTTACTTATTATGACTTGTCAGTCATTTCTACTGTACCGTTTCCTTAAATTTAACTTACTAGGTTTCAGAGTGAAGATTCCTTAGGACAGATAAGTTCTGTGTGTGTGTGTGTGTGTGTGTGTGTGTGTGTGTGAGGGAGCTTTTACATGAAGAGATTTACCATAAGAAACTGACACCTGTAATTTTGGAGGCTGGCAAGTGCCATGGTTTGCAAGTTTGCTGGGTGAGCTCACAACCTGGAGACCCAGGCTGATGGTTGAGTATCAGTCCTAAGGCCAGCAGACTTGAACCCCAGTTTATGTCTGAAGGTAGGAAAAATGCTGATGTCTTAGTTTGAAGGCCATTAAGCAGGAAGAATCCTTTCTTACGTGGGGTAGGGTCAGCCTTGCCTTCAATTGATTGGATGAGGCCCACCCACATTAGGGAGGGCCATCTGCTTTACTCAGTTTACAATTTAAATGTTAATCTCATCTAGAAGCACTCTTATGGAAACACCTAGAATATTGTTTAACTAAATGTCTGGGCATTCCATGGCCCAATCAAGTTGACACATAAAATTAAGCCATCACAATGTCATAAGAAGTACAAGAGATCCAAGGACAGGGACAGAAAGAGAAGTAAATGGGAGAACCAAACCCACTGGATTGGAAAGGTTCCAGTGATCTGCTAGTCTAGGTTAATTTGCTCATTTAGAAGATGAAAACACTAAGTCCAGATAGGCATCTAGAGTATGTTACAGGCAAGTAGTTAGGCGTGAGCCAGGCAGAAGAGGGTTCTTTCCCCACCCACTAGAAATGTCAGGTGCTGGTTTGGTAATTTTTGGATTGCCTCTCTGAGAGTGATGATTCAGCAGCCTCAAGAAGAGGCCATTTTCTGATAGTCCATACCTGTTAACATCAAAATGGTAAAGAAGGGAGAAGAAACTTCCTGGACGTGCATGTTAAGGGGAAAATGGCTAAGTATGATCTTCCGGGTACCCTCCACTGGAAAAGGGAAAAATGTGTCAGATGGGCATTCCTGTAACTCCTTAAACACATTGTGCATGCTCACTTCCCAAGGCTAAGGAGGTCTCTGTGCATGCGGGCAGCCCACCACAAGGAAAGAATCTTGGGAAAGAGGCGAGTTCATCAAAGTCCAAAGATCACGGCAAAACGGCACACTTGACCTTCTATCTTTAACCTTCATGTGCTTTGTGGGCCTTTTCCATGCACACCTTCCTTTCCTTCCTATTCTAAGGCATTTAAAAATAAACTTTCATTCCTGCTCTGGAAATTGCCTCAGTCTTCTCTTTTTCTACTTTATGCCACTCAGTTGAATTATTTCTTCTTAAGAGGCAAGAATTGAAGCTGCTGCAGACCTGGACAGATATATCCATCAGTCACAAAGAGTGACTTTCCCATAATAGGTGGAGTCACAAAAGGAGAAGGTGCAGGACCCAGACCAGAATCCCCTGTGCCCTAACGTCTCCTCCCCTCCTTTACCACCTTTGTGTCTCTCTTTTCCCAATGAAATATACAAACAGTGCATTAACTTTTCAGAGTAAGGCTTTCTTTTTTGTTTTTATAAGTGGACATTGAAGGGACTTTACATTTGACAATGTGAAGCTTTTAAATTTGAGGTTTCATGATCTTTTTAGAAAAGTTTGAAGAACAATTTATACCTTGTCTGTTTCTGATACCTTTGAGGGTGAAATCAGATCCCTGAGCTAGGAGGCAGACAGAGCATGTTTGTGTTATCCTGAACAAATGATTCACATCATCATGGACGCTCTGGGCTGGCAGGCAATAGAAAGGCATTTTATCCACCTCTGCCCAACAAGGGGTAGTAATATCAAATAAAAATACTACGAAGCAGCTGTCCCCTTTGAATATCTCCATAAAGGAGAACTGACACCCATTTTCTGAGAACCTATTGTACCTCAGACACTTAAACCAGCATTTCAATGTGTTATAAATTTAATTCCAATAACCACTTTATGTGGCAGTTATTATCCATACTTTAAGGGTGAGAAAATTAATCTTTTGAAAGATGTAATATTTTGGCCAAAGTTCAGGACACATTAGTTGTACAATTGCTTTCCAACCTAGGTGTGTATTTGCCTCCAAAGTCTGTATACCATGTAGCAGTTAGGCGCACAGATTTTAGTATCACCTGCAACTGAGTTTGGATCCTAAGTCTTCACCTTTTTAACATTATAGCTCTGGCCCTGTAGCCTGTTTCTTCATCTGAAAAGAAAAGGAAAGATAATACTAAACTCAGAACGATTTCATGAGGATCGAGTCTGTTTGAATTGCTTTCCATCTCACCTTCCACATGTAAGTGCTCAGCAAATGATAGCTGTTATTAATAATACAACTTTCAGTAACTTCATTGATGCTGCTATCAAGACTGAATCTAATGCAGTGATGCAGGTAACTTCCTCTGCATCTACAGCCTTCATTCACTTCAGAAACTCATGCTAGGAGCAGGTATTTTCTTTCCCCGTTCCCTCCTCACCCTATAGCAGCATAGACAAAATCCGTTATTTACACTGCTTCAAACAGCCTGAGCTTTAGGAAAACAAACATAATCGTTAGAATATTCAACTAAGATTTCTGCCACTTCTGTCTTCATGGGATAGGTGTTCTTTATCAGAGCAAGTGACAGGTACATCTATTCAGTGGGCAAGAAACAGCTTTTTGTTAAGTGCATTTCATTAATTCATGGCCAAGAAGAGAACCCCAGACAAAGGTAAAAATAATTCTGCCTGTAGCTGTACCTAATTGTCCAGCAGCAGAAAGGAGTGTGATGGGGGTGCCTGTCAGTGTTTGAAAGCAGAGAAGATGTTTTCAATTGCTCCTTTCTTTGTAATTCTACCCTGGAAATAAAAATTTTAAACCTAGAAAATAATAGGAATACATGAACCTCACAAATGGACATATGTGGTTAAAAAAAAAGAAGATGAACAGCACAGGACAACATTTCATATTTAAAGCCATTGAATGGGAGGGAGTATTTGGGAATAATTTTCCAATCAGATCTGTACCCAGGGTATGCAACTGTACCTCTAAATACCTTGTAATTTGAAAAACAAATTGACAGGTTTTGTTGAGTGAGATTTTTATAATAGAAAAATAGCAGTTTTCTTTATGATGCCAGGATTCAGCATTGATCAACACTTGTCTGAGAAGCTTTAATATTCTAACAGATTTTGTGTACAATCAGAAAATATAGGTAAATCTCATATAATACAAGGATGTATAAATGGTTCTATATGCTATACTTCAATAGAGTTCTATAAGATCTCTAAAGATAACTTGAAGTCAGTGTCACTGAAAGTAAAGAGTCAGAAAGAACCTAAAAAATGAATAATTCAGTGGAACTCACATATTCATTTTACAGATGGGGAACTGAGATATAAAGAAGTTAACCTGCCTAAGGTCAGAAAATGAGTCAAGGACAGAACAGAACCATGTCATCAAATTTAGAGAAACCTGAACTATGTGAGTAAATAATCATATTTCTTTCTTTCTAGTAGAGTGCAATAATTTGAAGGGTGATTAAAACAATTTGAATTCCAATTTTCAAGCTTATCTAGTAAATGCTCAGTATACCAAAGAAAGGGCATACTAATTCAAGAATATAATGCCATTTTTTACTTTCTGCAGTCTTGCTTTGACATGATAATGAGAAAACAATCAGTCCAAAATGAGTCTTAGATAGGAATCAGCACCTTTGAAAACAAATGTCTCTGACAGGAAAAAGCATGTTCATGCCTGCTTCTTGAAAGGAGGTATTCTATGGCCTCATTAAGAAGAAAGCACATTACATGGTAAGGAAGTGGGATTTTAAAACTGCTCGAGGTGTTTCACAATATCTTTTTGACATCTTAGAATCCCATTCTTTAGAGGGAACTTAGGCGCTACCTTGAGCCATCCCGTCTGTGCAGCATACCATCCCTGGGCAGAGTTCACTGGGCACAAAAGCCCAGCTATATTTTGGAGCCTTCATTAAAATAATACAGCTAGAATTTTACATATGAGTTTGAACATTCTCTCAACTGATAGAACATTCTTTCTTATTTTCCCTTTGCCCTCTCTGGAGCTGCATTTCTTAGTCTTTGTTGGGCCTTCAGCAACCTCTAAAAGTAAGCCCTGGAAACCATCATTCTCAGCAAACTGACACAAGAACAGAAAACCAAACACCGCATGTTCTCACTCATAAGTGGGTGTTGAACGATGAGAACATACAGACACAGGGAAGAGAACAT